>PVHY01001261.1:0-167077 GCA_004024945.1 Uropsilus gracilis
GATAGATAGATAGATAGATAGATAGATAGATAGATAGATAGATAGATAGATAGATAGATAGATAGATAGATAGATAGAGTAGCCAAACGGAAACTCAGTAACTCAGTTGGTTTAAAATACAACTGGCTTATAAACTCACAATAGGCAAGAAACTCAGTCACCTTTTGGCAGTCAAGTTCCATTTTGAAAATATTTAAAATAATACTTCTTAAAACAGAACATGCTAAAATACCTGTCAGACAAAACAACCAGATGGTAAATGAGTTCCTATGTCTTTAGAATTATGGCTTTTAAATATTATGGAGTTTGAAGAAAAAATTTAGCAGATTGTCCTATATGTCTTGAATGCTCAACTCAGACAAATCTATTTTGGCATATGCCTGCCTAGGACACTGCATGAGGCATTGAGATAAGGAGGAATACAGTGTTCTCCCTTGCAGATAATGTGCAAGAAGGCTGTTATACAACTGTGTTCATATTTATCATTTAATAATGACTTACCTAATGAGTGGAAAATAAGACAGCCTATACTTTTTTGCAAACGGTAGAAATATATATCTGTTTCTCTGTTCATTATTATCTGGACAAGTATTCTAGATGTAAACTCTAATAAATGCAATGGTAAGGTGGAAAGAGATTTGGGTTGGTGTTTAAGAGCCTGCTTTCACTTTTTTATTTGCCACTTATCACTTTTAGCAAACTACTTGATAGTTTTCAGCCTTAGTATCTTAGAGTATAATGGAAGAAATTAATATATCTAGTGATTCTTGAAAAACTTTGTTGCTTTTATTTTTCACTTTACAATTAATCAACAGGGTTTCAACTCCTCATTGCTACATAACAGACTTTTATAAGATAGCCCAGTATTTTAAGTAGTCCATTTATGTTAAAATTAGATATAGAAACAAAAGTAATCAATTTCAAGTATTGTGAAGTCCTCAGACTTCTCCAAAAGCAGGCATTAAATTCTCAGATATAAAAACTACAAATAGGCTTCCACCCATATCAGGTAAGGATTACTCTGAACTACATTCTCATTGCTCTTCTGTCTCAGGAAAAGGTCCAGTTTACTTTAGGACGAGAATTTGCCTCTCATTAGTGTTTGACATGTTGAGTACTTATCTGTGGGTAATCACTTCTGAACACCAGAAATTCCCTGAATACTGGGACTTTTCATCTTTTTACCGTTGACTGCAGGTTTGCTGTGATCTGTACATAATGTTGTACAGATTACAACATCATGGTCCCTTTAGGGCTCCTTCCTAACTCCTTGTGCATTGAAAAAGGTCATTCACCTAGACAGAATTTAAATGGTATTTTTTGACCTACTTTGCAGGTCAATTGTTTTGGCAGAACACTAACCTTTCTCCTAAGTGCTGATCAGTTATCTATATTTTTTGCAGCATCTTCAAATTATTACTGAAAGATATTAAGCATGAAATTTTCTTGCCTGAAAGGTGAAATGAATCAGAAGAAAACTTTTTTTTAATCAATAGGACTGATAGTGAGAACTTATAATCACTGTCTGGAAAAGAAGCAAATATTACATTCTTCACCCCTTCATGGTACACTCAAGTAGCCTAAATGGTTTTCTGAATTTTTAAAAGAATGGACATTTTCCCCACCATGCCTAGGATTATTTAGCTAAGTTAAATTTGTGGGCTTATATAAAAGTTCTCTTTTTTTAATGATATTTTCCCTTTCCTGGAACCTTCCAAGTAGATATGTAGTTATTTCTTTAGAAATTGAAATGATCCTTCTAGAAAAACCATACACAAGGGTATATGTTTTTATGTGTATAATTATGTACATATACTTGTGTGTATATATATATATATATACTTGTATATATGTTCATAGACATGTGTGACATAGTTTTCATTATGTTTTTCCTGTTCTTTTTGTTGTTTTCTGGCATTGTGGTATTTATGTAGTGTCATGTACAGATACCAGAGCTTCATAGTATTGTACTTTTGCACTTTCAGTGGGTATTAAATATATTCAAAGGGAAAGGGAATCTTTATAGAGGTAGCTGTAAATACACAGTTTTTACTCTTTTGTTTGCAAAACAATTTGTGTCTGCCCTTGTCTAAGAGATCAGTGAAATCCTCAAAATTAAGCACTTAATGTTCATCAAACAGAAAATAGGGACTGTAGCCTAGTAACCTTGTCTGCATTGCAGAATTAGAAATGAAGCTAAGTGGTGATTCATGGAGATGGTGATTATGTGTTTCAGCTTATATCAATGTATAAATGACATTCAAACCATGTTCAGTAATTTGAAATTGATACATTATGGTTCTGAAAGGTTACAGTTATCCTTATCAATCTCTGACCCTTTCAGTAAATATCCAGTGTTTAACTTAATAGCCTACTGATCTTTTGATATCATATTAGAGAGACATGTGTGGGTTTAAATAGAAGTAATTATGAAATTCACAAATTTGATTTAAGAATTGGATCTATCTGAAAATTGAAACTTGCCTTTTGTGAGTCTCTGGTTTAGATATCAATTATAGAATAAATTAACTTATTAGCAGGCATTCTAATAATAACTACAAGTTCAAAAAAGGGAAAAGAACAATGAATTCAGTTTTTTTCTGTGGGTTTTTGGGAATTTAGATTCGATAATAGGTCTAATAAAATCTTATTTCAAAAGAAAAATGTCCCTGTCTAGTTTAAAGCAATCAGTTTTCTGCATCTTTGGGGAAAATGATACTATTTCACAAATTGTATTCTCAAAACACTAGTGTTCCCCAAGAAAAGCTCCCATAATGAAACAAGTCCTGCAAATGAGAAATACTGTTACTACTCAGAGGGTCCCAATGCACAATAGCTCATTTGAGACTCTGAGAAGTCCTCCAGTAAAGAAGCTGATTTAACTTTGCTTCACCCAGCATTTCCCATAAATTCTTGAATATTTGACCCTTCTTGATTTTGTGTAGCCCCTTTAACACTTCGTTATAATTAAATTGTAGAGGACAATTTCAGTTAAATGCTAAAGACCTGATCTCACAGATATTGCTTAGTTTGTTTTTTCCTGCACATTTAGTGAGGAAAATATGTTCTTTGACTATAGAAGGATTTTAAGTTTGTGGCAAAACTGAGAGGAAGGTACAGAAATATTTCCATATACTCCTTGTCACCCCACGTAGAGAACCTACTCCTTTGTCCACATCTTTCACCAGAGTGGTGCTTTTGTAGCAGCTGATAAGCCTACATTGGATTTGGGTTATTGTGATATACCATCACTTAGAGACCACAGTCTGTGTTGTATATTCTGTGGAACTAGACTAATGTGCAACAATTATTATCCATTGTTATAGTATCATATGTAGTGTTTTCACTACCTTGGAAATAACAATGTTTTAAAATTCCACATTGTCCCATGAGCAGAGCTTCCAAATTAAATTAGAAATAATAACAATAATACCAGGAAGTAAAAAAGGAAAAAGGAAAAGGAGGGAGGGTAAAGCAAGTCATGGTAATGGACAGGTCAGGTAGTCATTGAACCAAGAAATATATTTCAAAGCTCTATTAGCACTTCTGAAAATATGATCCCTGGAGTAACAGCCTGAGAATCACTTGGCATCTTGCTAAAAATACACAATTCCAGTGCTACTGAATCAAAATTCTGAGGGTGAAGTCCAGCCAGCTGTATGTCAATAAATTGTCCAGGTAATTTGGATGGATGGTAAATGTTGGGGAACACTGAACTATAGAAATAGTGCTAGAAGATAGATTACGCTACCTGAACATGAATAGAGACTCTAAGTTTTTGATTCTCTTCATGTGATGTGTAGTCTCTACAGCCTGATCTCTCAACTACCTGCTGAAAAGCTGTCAAGGTGTAGAGTAGGATAGTGGAGTGGAATCTGGTGTGGTGACAGAGGATATATCAGGCTATTCAAAATGCCATCCCTGCTTTATGATAAGCTCATTCTGTATGTTACACAGAGAGACTTCAGATAACCAATCTTAAGTTTGAAGCAAAAGACCAATATCTGTCTCTTTTCATTTCCTCTGGAGATACTTTCTGGTTAACCTTTTATACTTTGCCATGTTAACTGTCATGGAAGACCTTTAGATAAACCATTATGAAGTAGGAGGTCTTTGCATTTGTTTGTGACGTATTTTTTCATCCCATAGGATTTAACGACACTGCTCAATTTGGAGCCTCTGCTATTTCCTAAAATAGGCTTTATTAACAACAGCTAACTAGCAAATATAAATCCCATTTATTGGGACCTTTGATCTCAACCACTGTAACCTGGCTTTTCATGTATCTAAAATAGTACATGGAGAATACAATAGAATAGAATGAAGTAAAGGGAAAATTTTCCGTTTTAAATGCATAGTAAAGAGAAAACTGCATGATATTATATGCGATAAGAGCATTGTCTTGGGTCCCGCTGTTTCAACCCAACAAAAGTAACAGAATTTAGAGTTTGTCCCTTGCCTATCAGTATGTGCTTTAAGATGCTCTTCTGTAGATCTAGGCAACCTGATTCTTGAATTTCTTTATCTATAAACTTGAAAATAATTTCTTTGAAGACTAGGTTTCTGTTGCCTGAGACTACTATGATGTGCTGTTTTGTTTTTGTTTTTTATCTTTTTCTGTGTATGCATTTAAGCACTCCTCATGGTCAAAATGGTATTTATATTGGTATTCTACTTGTTTTGCTTAATATTATGAACTGCGTGTTTTCCATATGTTAAAAAAATCATGGTGAATAGACTTTTAAGTTCTCCATAATTTTCACTGTATGGAGGAATTTCGATGTTAATTGATGTTCCTAATGTATCTGAAGTGTGGTGTGACCCAAAGAACCTAATGAATCATTAAAAAAAAAAAGTGAATTTAATGATGTTTACTTATAGTCAGTTTCTTTTTAAACTACCAATTCATGTATGTTATATAAGTTATATTAAAGCTGCTAAATAATACTTAAATACCATGTTATCTATAACCAATATATAAAATAAAAGACATAGTAGAATCATCAGTTCCTTTCAACATTCAAGGTATTTTGTGGATCTGTGCAGGTTTGGTGATTGCTTGGATTATAAATGCTTCAAAGATAATTTTTTAATAAATGGTAATGCCAAACTTTTATTAAAACATTTAGCATATTACAAAAATTTGTATTGAAGTAGCATTAGCTTATTATGGTTGTTATTTTGGAAATATAGGATCCCCCACAGTTTTTGAAATTTTATGAAAGCTAGAAAATAAAATGACTTTAATTGAGGAAAATATTAAAATATCTATTGTTAGTTATTGATATTTCAAGGAAACCTTATAGAGTAAAACTCTGTGCTTGATCTAGACAAGGAAAAGGGACAATATAGCACTAAGATACTTATTTTATTGTTTACTTGCAGGAAAAAATGACTACATAAGCATAACTGAGTATAGTTGTCCACTATTAATTTAATTCCCCATTAGGTAATGGATTTTTTATTAGGTTATGAGACAAGAATAAATAGAAGATGTGTGAGTAATAGTAGGAACACTGGCTGTTAAGTTTCTAAAACTTAGTAAGGCATAAAAAGAAGGTCAAAAAGATGTAAACGATATTACGATTAAAATTTCAGGTTTAATGGGTCATCACAATGCTTTCCTCTAGCCTGTTAACTTCATGTTGAAGGAATTTGAAGTAGACAGCAGAGGAAATGGAGAAAGCAATAGAATAGAAGATATATCTCCTCAGTTGCAGGAAAGTGAAAGCGAAGGGGAATAGAGACCAGAGTAGTAAAAATTGAATGAATGAAGACCCTTATATTTTCTGGTATCTTGGAAATGAAATGTGAAAGAGAATTTTGCTATTTGAGAATCCAATTTTGCCTTAATGTGATCAAAGGTGAATGTCCTTAGAGAAGGAAGTGACTCTTGAAAATGTGATTGTGTGACTGCCAGTTGGATGGAGTGGGGAAGATTTCATGTAGACTACGCATGAGGAAAGAGAAGAGACATAATCAACCTGTGGTTTACAGGTAAAGCAGTTAGAATACCTACAGGTGGGAACCTGAATGCAGATAATAAAGGCTTTTTTAATAACAAAGTAATGGAGTTTTGACTCCAGTATACACCCAGTATTCCTTGGAGAGGTAGAATTTTCAGTAGGAAAAGCATCAGATTTATATTAGGGGAAAATTATATAAGGAAAGGAAAGAGATCTAGACTAGAGTTATAGCATTGAAACTGATGTTTTTATACAGATAGAATAAGCTATTCTAGATGGTTTCATGAATGCATGAAATTTAAAAAGAGAAGCAAAACAGAGCCCTGGTGATTACCCACTTTGTGTATAAGTCAAACCTTCCTTCTATAGAAGATAAATATATATATATATATAGAGAGAGAGAGAGAAATAAGAACTATTAAACTATCTCAGGAATAATTTTCTGTATTCACTGCTGGCAAATAGTGAATATCTATTCCTTTTAGATTGATCAATCTTTCCTTCTGATAATGGAGACTATGCCAGCATTTACACAAGACTGACAGTTACCATTTTTTAAAAATGCACAAGTGCATAAAATGCCTTCTGGGTTATAAATTCTTGGGAGACATTCTCTGCAATGTTGTCAATTGATTGAAAACTATTTTCATTTTTGAAATAAAGAATTATTGAAAGTTTAGCTGTCTATAGAAAAAACAAAAGAAAAAAACTTTGGAAAGTTATAGAAAACTGCTTAATACTATTATAGTAATACTAAGTGCATCTCTCAATCATGTTAGCTCTATATTCTCTACTTTATTGATGGTTCAAAGCTAGAACACCTATTTAATTGATAATGACTTATGGTATAAGCAGTAAAATATTCTAAAAGAGAGTATATAAATCTGTTTGGTTTTATTTTTGTTGTGCTTATTGTTTAACATCTAGTTTCATTATTTTAAAAGTGTACATCATTTTAAAGCATACCTTATGAACTTCGAGTTGTAGTGGGCTTAGTAATTTCACTCAATGTTCCATTTTATCTTCATAATTATAGAAATCCTAATATTTAAAATTACAAGGCAGAACTTTGAATAAACAATTTTATTTGAATCATATGCTTGTTCACAAATGCCCTAATATAGTTTCTTACATATAACATGTGATAACAATTACTAAATAATAATGTATGGTAGGAATTATGCATTTTCAACTGAAGACAATATATATAAATTTTCTCATATAGGTAAATGAATATCAGGGGCAACTCTGGAAATTCTTCTAATTCGTCTTCACTTTTGAGATGTTCAGCTCTTTTCAAGTCACTTGATAGTCCCACTGGGCTTTCACATCATATCTAGATGGTGTCAATAAATGTATTTACTCCATCTGTCCATTCATAAAGACCTTACACACCTTCAGTCAGAATACTATTCCAACAATGTGATAATAGGGAATTTGAGTTAAAAACTTCCCTTGAATGCATGTAGTTTATGCTTTTGTGATTCCTTTACACATGAAAGCAGAAATTAGGTTTAGTAAGTCTTGTCAAAAAAAGAAAATCATAGTTGTGCTTTACTAATGATACATATAATGAGGGGATTTCACTGTCTGATGCATCAGGATATTGGATGAGTTGTCTATAGAAGTAAACTATATGTCTCACCCCCTTTCCCCAGTGGGAAAATAGAATCTAGTCTTCAGTAACATTAAAGAGATGATCTTAGGGCACATCACCAATTGAATACCCTTTAGTCTGGCTTAAGGCTCTCAGTGGGT
This sequence comes from Uropsilus gracilis, assembly GCA_004024945.1. Lineage (NCBI taxonomy): Eukaryota > Metazoa > Chordata > Mammalia > Eulipotyphla > Talpidae > Uropsilus > Uropsilus gracilis. Next base: position 7,725 of record PVHY01001261.1, read on the forward strand.
TTCCTTGGAAAACTACCATACAAAGAAATCAACAAGTAAAGTTTAATTTTATGTCTTACATCCTCACTTTCCTCAGTCAGAGTGGTTAAATAAGCTAAAATGTGGTCAATACATGCCCTTGCTCTCAGCACAAAGACTGCAAGCTGTATGTATGTATTTTCATAATCATTTTTTTTTCAATCAGGATACTTAGTTTATGTAAGGTTAGTCATTTACTGAATTCTTAAATATAATTCTTAAGTAATAATTCATTCAAAAGTATTTAAAAATTTTAACTGGCTTTCAAACAGTGAGTGTTTCAAATGATACAGTCTAAAATTTAGGACCATGACTATGTAAAATCAGTTGTATCGATTGAATCAATAGGAAGTTTTCTGGAATTTTTTAGATGATTAAGACTTTTTTTAGGAAAATGAGAAATACATGTGAGTCAAATTAACTTTAATATCAAGAAAATGCCTTTGAAGTAATCTGTTTTAGCAGGTTAAATTTATAGCATATAATGCATGTGAATAGAAAGTCATTTTATTTTACAGGGTGTTTAAATTATTTTGAGTTAATTTCTGTGACTAAAGACTTGTGTTTTGTACATGCATTTGAACAGATAATATTTTAATGATAGTCATGGTGAACTTTATAGATATTTTTCATCTTCATAAAGGTCCCCTCGGAGCCTCTCTGCATGCATTAGGATTAATTAGATAATGTCTCCCAGGTGCTTTGGAGAAAGGAATGAAGCATTGTGCTAAAATGATTATTACTAACTTCAAAATGATATGAGAGTTCAGAAAGTACATTTTTTATTACTAACAATTCATAAATGCCATTGAGAAATAGGATTCTAATGTGTTATAAATGGCAATTTACATTAACAGGCTAGTTGCCACCTTTTTATTTTCTCTGCCTTAGATATAGTAGGGAGGAATCTACAAGTTTGTGGTACAAAGATTCAGGAGACCAAAATCATTTGACGAACTTGGTTAACTTCATTTCAGGGGGGTAGAATGATTATCGTCTTGATGACCTTGGGAACATTGGTTTAGTGGAACCCAATCAAAGTTCCAAAGTAGAATTTGGCTTCTCATGGCTGGTGATGTACGTGACGTGGACTTGATAGATAAAGGGAGAAAGTTCAAAGTCATCAAATGTGGCAATGGCAATATTACACTACTAGTTCCTATTGAACACCTGGGAAAGTTTGGGGAGCAGATTACCAGACAAGGTGGTAGATCATAGTTCATATTTCTCTAAGGTATATTAAAAGTTAGTCAACAATACCAAATTTTTGTAATATCTTTCTTTGTGTATAACACTCCATTTTGCAGAATTTCCAAACATAATGTATATGATACTCAGAGTAACTATGTGTGATAGGTAATACTATGTCCATCTTAAGACTGAAAAATCTGAGACCTAAGTAATTTAATGCCCTTTTCAGATACATGTAACTTGTATCTGTAAGAAGCATAGGTAGGATTGGATTCCTGCTTTTCTGATTCCAAAACAGGTTAGTAGCTCAATTTTGTGTAAGCTAGAACACATAGATGTGACACTGTGAAATTGTATTATTAGTTCAGTGATATATTCATTCTTATTATAACTTGATCTTCTCTAACCACTTACTGATAGCACTGCTTAAACCTGGCATTTATAACAAAGTTTTACCCTTCAAGTATTGTTCAACTACCTTTGAGACCTACTGACTCAGAGAACTCCATTGATTTATTACGTAATAGATTCACAGGAAAAAATTATAAATTCATTATTTTTCTTTTGTGAATTCTATCTCCATGATACTGTTGTGGAAGTATTTAATTATATTAAGTACATGTCCTAATAGTTAACTACCTTTGTAAAGATTAAAATCAGATTCTACTTTTTGAGATCATTATTATGTTTCCAAGCCCTTTTCAGTGAAATTGAGTAATTTTTCAAATGTAATGGTTCTATGATGCTAACTCCTTTATGCTTCAGGTATATATTAATCATGGATATGTAAAGCAGTATATTCTCATATACACAGTTAAGTTTTTGTACATTTTACTCTTCAGAACACAACATTATAAGAAAAATAACTACAAATGAAAAGATTTCAAAAAGGGAATACTAAATTTTCAAAGAGAAAGCAGTAGGTACCAAGAAATCTATGCCAGGGATATTCACTTCAGCATTGTCTGTCATGGTGAAATGCCTACCCTTCTCATTCATTAATTATGATCAGATCAGTAAAACAATATTGTAAACTGAGTTGCAAAAGAAGTACTTAATTGAATTCATATTTCATCAACATAGATGTCATGAAAATTTTAGTAAAATAGCAACTTTTACAGAACTATATAGATTCTTATCCTTCATAACTTCAAAGCATATATAAAGCAGACATACATATGTAAGAACTCAAAAAGAAAACAGTATATATCTCATAGATAAATATATGCCAAAGAAGGTGGTTTGGAAAGGATATTTATTAAATATATAAAGTAACTCTCATGAAATAAATATAGAATTGAAAATGACAGTTAAAAGTAAACAAAAATTCTTTTAAAGAAGAAAATCTTTAATAGATTATGATACTGTATCGATAACTGGAGCTTATACTTGTTTGAGTTAATACTGAGTTGTGTATATAATTTGCAGGTGGTAGTCACAATCTACAAATGGGTATTTAAGTCGTAAACAATATTTTACTAGATTCAGCATACTAATAACAGCTATCTAGCTATTTTCATCATTTTCAAGCAGAGTCAAACAGCACTAAACTGAAAATCTTAGAAATCTGACTATAAGTTGTTCTACAGGAGAGGAAAGGCTAGGTGTGGCAGAGAGGGGCAAGCAAACACGTGTGTGTATATGGTAGAGAATTCTGACTGCCTTGGTGGTGGCTGTGGTGTGATAGCACACACCCGAAAAGGCAAGGTCCTATGTTTTTTAACTGAATGATAAATACATATACACCAACAGCAGGTCATAACCTAAATGCCACAAGCCATGGGTGTATTGATTGTAGAAGATTGGACTCAACTCCATGCTAATATTTTGTGCCTAAATCTCAGAATAATACTTTGTGATGCCTGCAGTAAGATGCAAAAAATTTCAGAGCTTTGCAAATAGTTCACAAATATGAAATGCTTGTTCCTACTAGGAAAACAATGTTTAGAAGAGTCTCCAGTTATACACACATAGGTATATATTTTGAGCACTTTGCTTGAATGGTATTTTAATATTTCGGTTAAATCACAAAATCTCTTAGTGAATAGGAACAATTTTTCTGCCATTTTATTAGCTATTAAATAACTTATAAGTATTGATAAAGAGAGTCTAACACACAGGTTTTGAAATTATTAAAACTGATATATTAATAAAAATCGTTCACCCGGAAATATCAAATTATAAGTTTTGCAGGATAAGCTGTACCAAATAGATAGCTATTTCTAGGAGCAACTGTAACAGATGGCAGGATATGGTAAGTGCCCAAAACGATCCACAAAAAAGTACTTAGAGGTGTTCAAAAAATAGTAAAGACCATTTTCAGTTAACAACAGCTTGAGGAAAGTCAGGAAAAAGCAATCTCAAATGAGCAGGCATGTGTGATTTAGGCCTTTCTTCATGGTGCTAAAATTATGTATTTCTGATTCCAGTTATTTGAATATAAGACCTACAAAATAGTAACTAAGACTTAGAAATCAGAATGGTGGCAAATTGCAAAGAAAAATGGTCATGGGGGGGCGCGATAGCACAGAGGGAAGGAAATTAAAGAAAAGGAGAGATAGAATGAGCAGCTGAATAAATGATGGGGAAAGAGTGAAAAGAATTAAATTTGTAAATTTGACAACTATGGCACTGGACCTCACGCGCGACATACAACAAGCAGGTAAAAATGCCAGATTAGAGAAGGAAGCTCACAGCCTTATACAGAAATAATGGGTGACGTCAAGAGCCTAGATAGTTAAAGTCATATTTCTTTTTTTTGTGTAGCAGCAGTATGTCAATGGCAATTAGACACCATCTGTCCTAGACCTGAAGCCTTGACAGTGGCTCTTTGCTGCACCTAAATAGGTGTAGGCAGAATTGTTACATTATTTAGTTTCTGAAGTCCTTGACAAAGACAATTTATGATCCTGGCAGTTCCCCATGGGAGATGGTATTGTTATATTATTCAGCAATGCTCACTGCTTGACTATTTATGTGTTCCTAATGCACAATGAAGATCAATTTACTCAGAAATGAATTTGAGCCTCTGAGTTATGTGTCCATTTTTCTTTCCAGAAAGATGGTCTCCTCTTTGTGGGAGGACTTGATATGGGTGTAGAGTTGAGCATTTGAGGATGTATTCAATGTATTATAAAGAACATGTCTAAGAGTTATGAACACTTTAATCTGCGTTAGTAAGGCAGTTATGTGATTCTAGAAAACAGAATTCAGTGTATTAGAATTGTTTTCCTTCCAGATTTCAGGGTCACTAAAAATGGAGACAACAACCATAAATTATAATTAGGACATAAGGCTTCTGGAAGATTGTAGTCTTACTTAAGGAAGGAAACAAAGTAGTGTAATGAATTCTTATAATAACTAAAAATAATTGCACTTGGGAAAGTATTTTAGATATATATGTTGCTGTAGGAGCACTCCAAAGAAATAGCAATCTGAGAAAATCATTGGAATTTGAGTAAAATCATATTAGATTTAGAGGAGGAAACAGATTTCAAGATATAAATCTTCTGAATCAAATCGCTTTCTAGCACTTTCTCATTGTCTGTTAAGGAAAAGCTGCTTGAAAGAATATAGATGGGAGATCAGATAAGGAATTTCTGTTACTTCTTTAGATTGACACATGAGAAAGCCCAGTTGTATAGACAGGAGAGAGCTACATGAAAATAAATGGTGGGAAATGGTAGGAATTTTGACTATAATAGCTACAAAACATAGACATAACTTTGACCATAAGATGGGGTGGGGTTGAAGGGTGTTGTAATAGGGCAGGGACATCTCCAGCAGATACATTTCATTTTTCAAGTTATACTTTAATAACACCTATTAAGATTGTTGATTATATTACAAAAATACTTCTGGGTTCTTCTAACTAGCTTCATGATGTTATTGAGATTAGAAAATGATCATGTTTAGACACAGAACAAACCTAAAATGTCAACATTCTCTGCTTTTAATCAACCCACTGATAGCATTCAACGAAGTGCCAAGTAGTACTTTTGCTGACTTTGGGAAACATTGATTTCTGAGTTATAGGCAACATCTTCCCTTCCCCTTGCCCTGGCCAAAGGGTTAGGATGGAAGATTTTGTCTCAACAGCATGATTTCCGTGAGCCAGAACTCTGACAACAGACTTCAAAGAAGGATTGGATTCAACACTATCTGTAGTGGGTGCCTCCTAAAAACATCCACAACACTAGATTTCTTTTAATGCTGTCCATAGAGTCGGTGATGAGGGGCAGGTATTCTAACTGCTTTATGTTAGATCCTTCCTTTGAGGGGCCAGTCCACCACTGCTTCTCCTGGCTTGTTTATACCAGCAATTTTCCTGTTGTTTTCTGCCACTTGTGATTAAAAGTGCCAAAGAAAATGACCACATTTCATCTTCCTGATGAAATATTCCATTATAACTCCAAGATAAAGAGCCTTTATGAATTTGCCATGTGATATTAGTTTTTACCAGAATGAATAATTTACAAATGTGGTTTAAATATAGGAGAAATATATTCCAAATATTGTTTTCCTAGATTTTCTCATATTGTCCATTTTGAAAAGTCCAACCACCTGAACAGGAATGTAGTAGCTTCTTTCTTCATATGAAGATGAGTAAAATAATTTGTATTTTCAGTTCCACAGAGATGTATTAGTAATTTTTTCCTGAAGTAAATACTGCTGCATTTAGGTTGCTTTTAAATGAAATTGAAAAAAAAACAAAACTTTAAAAATAAAAAGACAGTTTATATAACACTATGACACTTTTGAATGAATAATAGTTTATTTTCAGATATTAGTTCCCTGGGAATCTTTTAAATAAGAAAAATTAAAATTGTGTTATAGACAGAAATTTTATTAGTTTTATAAGATTGGAATTAAAATTAGGTAAATGGCTTAATAAACAGAGGAAGGATATTTAGTTTTTGCTTATTTTTTCTAATTACCCACTGCCTTTTAAAACACAGCAAGACAGTTCACCTTTGAATGAACTCTTCTTTCATCCTTAGAGACCAGGCATTTAGAAATATTGAAAACAAAGGTCCCTTTATTCAAATCATGGCAGCGTTGGGTGGAATAATTGTACAACTGTACAATAATTGTACAATTGTACAACTTTAGGGTAGCATAGCATAGTTAATCACTCTGGCCTTCAATTCCAGGAAAAGATCTCAAATATTTAACAGAGTATGAAGTATATTCTTTCATCTCGATGGTCTTTAAAAATGACTTTCTAATTATTTGTTTGAATTAACTTAAATGTGTATCCTTTATGTCTTTTTTAGATTATAGATGTTAGAAAATGGTATATCATAAAAGTAAAGGCAATGGGAATAGCCTGCAATACCTTAAATGATATGGCCCAATATATCCAGACCTCACTATTACTGAAATTCTCTTTCATTTTTGTATTAACACATTTCCAATACATGTTTTTCCTTCTGCATAAAGCAGCTAAGTATAGTATTTACTGTGCCCTGCATGTTGTTCTACTGATTTCAGGTGAGCTGATCCATTGCCCACATTTCTGCAAGAACACGACAGATCCTATGCTTAAATACAACCTTGCAGTAGATTTGGCTGAGCAATGTAGGGTAATAAAAGTAATGAGGCCATTGAAATCCCTTTAGCTTTGTGCTGATGCCTGGAAACTGTCATTTATTTTGTAGTGTCTTTAATTGAGAAGCTTTTTTTTTTAATTCCACTCAGTAATTGGCACTACATTTTTTTGCTTCATATTAAAAGGAATAGCAAAGCTGTTCATTTCCTCTCTTCATTTTAACAAGCATTGATATTTTGCAATTTATCGAATACCTTATTTTTGGACATATATTTTGTTATTATTTTCTAGGGGAAAAACCCTGGAATCTTGTTTGGCACAGTTAAAAAAAAGAGAAAGGCCAATTCTGTTATTTATTTGCATGCACGATTAAGAACACTCCTCTTTCTACTCAGTGACTTTTTCCCCCCTTTGCAGTGCATAATACTGACTCTCTAAATATAGGTGAATAATAAATGTACACCATTAATATTTAATGAGATTGTATCAAAACACAGTATCAGCAAAATACTCTAAGACATTGATGAGTACATGTTGCCACTTTAAATAATGGCATGAAAAGCATTGGTGCTCTCTGATATGGATTTGCCATAGTAAATGAGTTTGTGTTACTGTATATATTTTGTTCTACATACTCAGTTATCAATAATTGTCTTCATGCCTCTCAAAGGGCAGCACAAGAAGGAAAAGAATAATTGCTGCTCTTCATGAAGCCAGCTTATTGATGAGGTGGACCCAAATAATATTTTTAGCCTGCTGGCTGTCCATCTGTATGCAGTTTCCTGGAGCTGTCACTTTTCCTTTCTCCGGAAACTGTTATGGTTTTGTCTGCTCTAGGAAATTAATGAGATCCATCTATCAAGAAAAAATAAACAATAAACCTTATACCTTTCGATTAATTTGTTTTCACCTATGTTTACCTATGTGCATTCAGTTAACTATCCATCATGATGTGTGCATGTAGAGAAGTGCATTTCTCAAAAGGTTGAATCCATTAACCCCTTTGCTAACTAAATATATAGGCCCCCCTTCCAGCTAAATCAGGACTTATAAAAATCAATCCTTTCAGAGAGCTCATAAACTCCCACTTTGTCTTCCCTTGCATGCCCAGTGTTGATAAATCTGCAAGCTTAATATGAACCCAACAGGTTGTTCTTATTCATCCCTCCAAACTTAGCATATATTTCTCCTTAAATGTATCTTTGATTTTTAATGCCATTCTAACATTTTCAGAAAATGGTTTGGAATGAATAACTAAAGTCAGACAATTCAGCTTGATTTTTTTAATTTGTTAATAGCAATATAGTGGAAAGTGGTAGTATATATCAACACTCAAATAGCATTCCCTTAAAAAGTAAATGTTTTTCAAAATAAAAGACACTAAAAAATGACTAGGGAAGTAATTTGGATTACTTAGGATTTGGATTTCTTAGGATTTTGCTGACATTTATATGCTATTTGAGCTTTATGGCTGCCTTGTTGCTGGCAAGATGCTTCAGCAGTGAAAGTGGTCCTGGAATCAAGTACCTTTCTCCTTTTTTTTTATCCATCTGTACTATCAAAATAGACAGCTACCATTAAGTAAACACTTGTCAAATGCTTTAAAACCATGGAGATTGTGGCAGAATAAACTGAAAGCCCCAATTTAAAAACAACCTGTGTTCCAAGAATTCATTTTTAAAGATAGTCATTTGGAATACATAAACTCAAGTATTCAGTATAGCGGTAAAATTTCTAGTTTAACACACTGAGATTATAGAGAATCATAGATTTCAGATTGTATTAGCAACTTATCTGGATTTTTTGAACTTGACACAGTTCATTACAGATATAAGTAAAAAAAATGAGAGAAAACTAGGGATTTGCTCACAAAATAACTGCAAAGAAAACAACTGTCATCATATGGGTAGTTAAAGGAAAAATGAACAGAAAATAGATAATAGGTACATTTCAACCTAAATAACAAGTGCTTAGAAGGACAACAGATTCAATTTGAGGGATATGAAAAGAAGAGTTATATTTAGAATAGCGAATGAAAACTAGAAATACATAGTAATTTTAGAGGTTGAAAGTACTGGCTTTATACTCTTTGCAATCTAATTTTTGATTGCTTCTGGTTTCAGACATGCAGCGTGGTTTTAATTTTGATACCAAATGGGGAAAGGGACTTTTAAAATAAGAGGGAATAATTAAGAAATGGTGTCTAAAAACATGCAAGAACTGAACAATAAGGAGGAAAAATGCTCATGAAGAGGGTGAGAATGAAAGTGTGTGCTGATATTACCCAGCTACTATGTGGTTAAGTGTGGGCACTACATCTCTCTTTTGTTCCACTTACTGGTATACAAACCTTGAGTGAGGTCCTTTGTCTTGCCTCTGTTTCCTCACTGCAAAACAAAAAAGGATACTCTTAGACTCCTCATAACTTGTTGTGAGGATTGCCTGGCACATAAGTCTTCAGTAGAGATTCACAAATTACATCTTATGTATCAAATCCAGTTTTTCTACAAATTGTGAAGTAATTAAGATTGATTTTCATATTTTTAAAAGATGGAAAAAAACTAAAAATAGAAAACCTGGTGGCATTTTACGATATGAAATTCAGTGTCAGTGTTTATAAATTAAGTTTTATTGGTACAAACCTATATGCATGGATTTACATATTTTCTGTGTTAATAGTGGCAGCATTTCATTGCCATCTGGATAAAATTCTAAAATACTTGCTCTCTGGTCTTTGGTATAAATCTAGCAGTCTTATTCTAAACTGGACACATGAGAGTGAATGATGGTAATATCATTACTACAAATAGTGAATTAGGACAACAACAATAGAATATTCTGGAAAAGTCAGTAAATATGCTCAACCTCAACATATTCATTTTGTAAAATAAGAAATATCTTAGGAAATATGTGATAGAAATTTAAACAAGTGATTACCACAGAAACATTAATTAATTGTAATTCTTCTGTTTCTCTCCTTGCCTTAAATCCACCAAACATTCCACATACTGGTAGGATAATATCTAAAGTTCCTACCTACCTCTTGCACTACCACTCCAACAGCCTTCCTCTGTTCACTGTACTCCAATCAAATTCATTTCCTCTGCAGCAAATCAGTATAGTCACAACCATAGGGCTTAGCCTTTCTTGATCTGAAATGATTTTTTCCTATAATTTTGCAACTGTGGCCCTTAATTAAACCTTATCTTACCTGGCATCCTCCTCCATCCCATTGTTTCATTTTAGTAGCTTCTCAGACCTGCCACTATCAGAAATCTAGAACCTAAGCTCTAAAAGAACAGTTTTTTTTCCTGTCCTTGGTGGCATACTCCAACACCCACCTGAGTTCTTTGTACAGAGTAGGTATTCCAGCCATGTAAGTATACCCTTCCTGACTCTTGTGTAATTGCTACTCCTGTGCTGAACCTTTAGATGATTCTACCTACCACTTCTCTCGCCCTGGTCATCCAACACTTCTTTGGTTCAGGATGCTATTCTAGATTTTTGTTCTAGGTGGACTCTCTGGGCACAGATCTACTTGACTGCTTTGTTGCTGCTATTTTTCATATTTTGCTTTATAGACCTTGTGCTTATTTGTTTTCAGATCCTATTAGTCCTGTTTCATCATGGTGATTCCAGAGGTAGTCCTTGTTTATTCATTCCCAAAGAGCATTGCATCTTACAAAACAAGACGTTTCTTTGTTTAGATAAGCATTTAACCTCACTGTTTCCAAAAATGGGATAGGACATCTTTCACCAGAATAAAAGTTTCAGGAGAGGTGGTTATATTTCTTTAACACAGCTTGCAGTAAATCCAGTACCTATGATAGTAGGTGATCATTAAGTATTTATTGTATGAAAAAAAATGGCTTCCATCTTCCTTATTGGCAGAATGTGTAGGTAAATAATTTTTTTTAATTATCTTTAATGCGTAAAGTGCTTCAAAAGCAGAAATTTTAAAATATAAAACTTAACCATAGCTGAATATGAATATAAAAATACACAAGTTTCTCTCTGGTATATTGTCAAATGCTTTGGCATGAAATTATTCATCCTCTGAATATAAAATATCATTCAGCAATGAAAAAACTGCAATACCTAAAAAATATAAACCAGTTGAAAAAATAGCATCACTATAGTGATTAATAAAAATATGGCTTTTTTGTTGTAAGTACAGTTTATGAGAAAGCTTTCAGCATATATATATATATATATATATAAAACGTTGCATATATATATATATAAAATGTTGAAAATGAAAGTTCATGTGATTTGATCATAGAGGTCCAACCTTTGAAAGACAGTAAATAATACAGTATTTAGAAAATTGCTTAAAATATTTACTTCTCTGATTGGTGAAGATTGCTCATAAATTGCTGCACATTTTAAGCACTGAAATTACAAGTCTGAATGACACATACATTTTGAAAACAAGTAGGATTCCAATGGGGAAAATATTCTCCATAGTAAAGACATTCTTGTAGGTGTTTACAACGATGGTTTTCTAAACTGTTTAGAATGTTATTACAAGCTTTTTAATAACCTTCATAGCTTCTTTGTGTGTGTGTGTGTGTGTGTGTGTGTGTGTGTGTGTGTGTGTGATAAATAGAAGCAGGGCATCATTTTAGCACTTTCTCAGTCTTTAATCTTTTCTCCTTTAGTCAAAAATTATATAATGCATGTGATTCTGTAATGGGCACTCCTTTAACTGAGATGTAATTTAAATGATGAAAACCTTACTTGAATAGTATCTTTCATGAAAAGACAAGTAGACTTCCTAGTCAAAGGATGTACATGGAGAATTGTTCAAACATATCTTCCCTTATGAGTCTTGATCCTTTCATGTTTGACTTTTTTTTTAAATAAATATTGGGAGATGTTCTGTCCTCCAGCATTATCTACCAACTATTCATATTGCTCACACCACTCAGCAACCTTCAACAATAAAAGCTAGTGCCAAAGAAGAGCTCTATTATAAACATCTCAGAAGTAAGTCCACATATAAACAACATTGAAAATTATTTCCAGGCCTTTTACAAATAATATGCATTAAGTTAAGAAACATTTAGATATCATGTCTGTCATTAATCTCAGCCTTTTCAAAAATTGCTTTCCTTTGTTTACCAGTTTACAGTCGAATGAAGTGAGTCTGAAGAGCAGATGATGGAAAGAATAACAAAGATTTGCTATATGTGTGTCTTAACATCACCACTTTGGAAACTAAAACACCTATAAAAATGTAAAACAGTCACATTTATTCTAACAAATATAACAATCATGTATTGTAATTTTATAATGGCTGCAGATAATCTAATAGCCAGATAGTTTCATGCATCACAATAACATGCAAATATAACATGTAAACAAAAACATGCATATAAAATTTGCTGAAATATTAGTTGCATATTATTATTATACCATCGCTTGTTTTTCCTATTTTGTTTTGTTTTAACATAAAAGCTTTAATATGATAATTGCTATAAGTTGCCAAATGTCTTTCTATTGAAGAAATACCATATGCTGCTATGCAATCCTCCTGGTGAATGCAATTTCCTTTGCCCCATAGTTTATTGTTAGAAATCAAGCAAAAATTAGTAGTTTTTTGTTTGTGATATATCTGTCCATAATTTTGTGTATTTTCCTTGAGGTAGAGTGAGTTCCAAGAATAGATGATTATTATTGATATATTCCACTGTGTCTTTTGAAACAAAATTCCAATTGATATTCCAAAAGAATTTTTTTCATCAGTTCATTAGTAATATATGACAGTTAATATTTACTGCCAGCCATTCCTATAAATAAGGTTTACATGATAATACATTTAATTCTCATAAATATCTGTAAGATATATATATATATTCTATTATTGCTTTCATTATACAGAATGGTATTGAAGAATCAGCTTGGAAGAAATTGTGCTTCAGAAATATGGATTAATTATTTAATTAATATTAATTATTAATAATAATTAATATTAATTAATTTCACAGCAATAAGTGATAATAAGATAACATATGTAAAAGATTAGCCATTGTCCACATGGTCATACATATAACAAGGAAATGGTGGTTTTTTACTACTGTTAATTTTAGTTAGCTGAGGAAATCAAGACTAAATCAAGACACAATCATGTATCTAGTTAGCTTTTTTCCTATTAAGCAACACTTTTTCTTATTAAAAATAGATTAATCTTAGTTAAGTATATTTATTTTTTATATAACCTCTCTGGAATTTAGGATAAACTAAAACATAGTTAAATGTTGCTCTGGATTGTACAGATATTGTATAGATATTTTTTAAAAAATTAATCTTTAATCCTTGGAAAGTTTTACTACAGTCTACAAATATGTACATATTCATACTGTACTAATATGTAAAAGAAAATTCATGTAGACTGTATGTGAAAGAGAATATTTATATGAAATATATATTAAATTATATTTTAATTGGTCATTTTGTCATATTTTTTTGAATTTCCAGCTGTTATAACAAACTTAGCAGCAGATCTGAGTAAATAAATAACTTGTATTATTATAGACAAGGAATTCCTAACAGCTGTTCATATTTTTTTAAGTGTCACTTTATTTGTATTACTATAAATCTGTAGGATTTGGAGAAATATTTTGGGCCATTTTGAGGTTGGGGCTAGTCAACTGGAAAATAAAATTTACCTGTCTACTTCTCTTCGAGCCAATGAAATGAAAGATGTCAAAATTTTCTAGACTTCAACAAGTTCACCATTGCTTCGAGATAACCCTACACGGTTCTATTTGACACTTGGCCCAAATAGGAATGCCAAGGTAAACATAAATAAATATTGACGACTCCATAGAGTGCCATGCAGTATTTAACCACATGTGGTTTCATAAAGTCTATGTGTACCTTATACCCATGAACTTAAACTTATGAGGTTCAATATGTATGTGATCGAACTGGAGAATTATTTGAATGGTTTGAGAACCTAGGATGGAGGCCCATACTTGCATGATATCATATGTCAATAATCTATGTCAGAAAGTGGAGCAGGGGCACTGGTGCACACTATGAAGCCTTGGGGATGTGTCACTGTGGTCTCAGGTATTCAGAGATCATGATTTCTGTTCCAGGCTCTGATAGAAGTTATATAACCCAGGCAGATTGCCTCAGATTTGTGCATGCAAAAATAGAGGTGTCTTCCTTGTGGGTTGCAAAGATATCAATTTGCCAGTTGTGTAGAGCAGGTTCTAGTGTAAAATGAATGCTCAACTATTGTTTTTGCTGTAGATAATATGGTGTGGAGCCAAAAAACCTGTTTGAAACCACAAGGGATTCGCATGACCTCAATGACTCTCTCTGCTTCATTCTTCTCTGCCTCCCTCTATGCTTCATGTTCCTCACCTGCAAAATAGGTATAATGACACCTTATTGTGTTCTTATGAAGGTAAATTTCAACAAGGTAATTAAGTTCTTGGAAATGCCATGCACATGTTAATGCTGCTGTTAGTAGTACAATTTTTGATATTAGCCAATAGACTCTTAAAAGAGTAGCAGTGTTAGCAGCTCAGGGGGAAAAAACGCTCTTCCCTGGTCTGTACTCTCTGCTCCTCTTTCTATTTACAAGGTATGGTATGAATGATGATGCATCCACAACTTGAAATTTTATCTTTTATTATCTATTGTGACCTATTGGTTATTTCTGGATTTTCAAGTGGAGGTATGTTTACCCCTTGAATACCTAGCAGTTCTTGTCCTGACTTGGTTGTCTTTTTTAATGATCAGATAGTGAGACCATTTTGGAAAGTGAACCATGAAAATCTCACTTACTTTTATGTCATCGTATTTTCTATCTTCCCTTAAACATTTTCATTCACAGTCTTACACACAGTCCAGCCTTTCATTATTTCCACAGAATAAAAACTTCACAGTATTTCTTTTAACTTTCTAATCTTTAACTCACCTGCTTTTTCTCCTTTATCTCTCATCTTCATTCCCATCAGGCATCACACACACACACACACACACACACACACACACACAGACACACACACAGACACACACTCACACGGAGCACTCTGAAACTGAAAAGCTTCAATGATTTCCACTTGATTTACTAAGAGGATGAACTCACTACTTGCTTCCCGCATACTCCAAGTATGTACTCCAATCTGTCCTTCTACCCTTGAACCCCTGACTCCCCATCCCTGTCTCTGGACTACTAGATCTATACCGTTTCTCTTCTATTCTGGGGTACATGTTACATACATTACACATTATTCATTTGAAATCCACAAATTTAAATTCTTTAACATCAAGTGCATAATTGAAAAGTCATCATTTTCATTAATGTAATAAAACAAATGGGTATATGTAGATTTGTATGTCTAGGTTATATACGTAAACATGTCTGTATATATTTATGCATATGTGTAACTCCTAGTACATGTGTGAAAGTAAGAATTTAAGTAAGCACATAGATGGGAACAATACAGTGTAGCAAGTGAGGAACAGTGTAACTCAAGCTACAGATAGCTTAACTTTGTAGTATGACCAGCTTGTCTTTTCCAGGTCTCAGTACTTAGGAGAATGAAGATTTTTTTTTGCCACATTGAGAACTATCCCTGAAGCTGTTACATCTTACTATATGCCTTTCACATCATTATAATCCTGCATTTTCCTAAAGTACTGATATTTGTGGCCTCTGGATGATTAGTTTTGTCTTTCTTTTTCCTGAGTCATGTTATCAACAGGGCACTCCCTTTCCTCTCCCCTATCATGGATGCTTCTACCCTCTTTGTTAGCCTGTGGTTCCCAGTTGTACTGGCAGGGATATGCACAGCTTTAGCTAATTAATTGCTTCGGCAGAGCAGTAAAGTGTACTTACCTAGAGTGCACTTCCAGCAGGCACTATAGATTTATTAGGAAAGAGTTATGGATCTTGATTTATAGCTCATGTGTGCATATGCATGTTAGAATTAGAATTGAGTCTTTATAAATAGTATGCTAATGACCTCCCAGCATTAACAGGTCCTGAGACTATTATAAATTTGAGAACTAGAAACAGCAGGGCTAAATTGTAAAAATAAAATTATAACATATGATTTAGCCATATGTGTTTATATGTAAGAGGCTTTTTATTTAGAATGGGTTTCCTTTTACTTCTTTACCCACTTTAATAAGCAGAAAGCATATAATCCTTTGAGTGCAGAGCATATTGTAAGGATCCTATCTCAAAACACACTGATGCAACTTGAAAGTGTATTTCAACTGTGCTGCATTTTTGTTTGTGTTAAAAGCAGCAAATACTCAAACTCCCAGCTTGAGAATATCTTGAATGCAATATGCCCTTTATTTGTCAATCTAAACCATCTTTCTTAGGCCAGAAAAGAATACCCTTTCTTTGGTGACTGTGACATGTGACAGAAGCATCTTGTAATGGATATTTTCCAGACTCATCATATGGCAGGTTGCTCCCTATATTTTAAATCTGTTTTCTTGTCAGCTACTCAGCCCCTTTCAATCTCTTCCAACTTCCCTCTGGAGACAGAGGTAAACTGACAGAGCAGGTTGGAACTTACTGTGACAGCTGGGCATTCTTCCTAGAACAGGCCCGGCATGGATAATATTATTTTTGAATTACATATCTCACTCTTGAGCTCTTGGAAGAAAGCAAGGGTAACACAATATCTCACCACTTTGTGACAACTATTCTCCCATGTCTCTCCATTTGTCTCCCTTTGTTCCTGCCCTTCCATTTTACTCCATAGTCTGATTTTCTCTTTTATTTCCATTTATGAGAAATTCTCATTCCCACTGTACCTCACTTGGCTGTACTCATTATAGCAACAGAACAAATGCTGGAAATAGAAGTTGTAGATGAGATACCTAATTACTGAATTACAATAAAAATCTCTGAAATGAAATAGAACATGAAAACACTTTGTACTGCACTGTATTGGTTGGACATTTCCCCATGAAGCTTTTATGCATTTGTTTGTTAGGTAGCAAGGCCTTACACCGTATTCCATTTCTCTGTGACCCAGCAGGAAAATACGCTTTCAATTTTACTAATAAGCTGTAATTCTTCTTATTACTTAAATGCATATTAGAGTACGGCAACAATTTGATATATGTAGATACTGTGATTATCACAATAAGTGTAGTTTATACTCAGCATCTCATATAATTGCACATTATTTTTCTTATGATGGCTTTAAGTTGCCACTCTCTTAGCATCTTAAAATATGCAATGCAATGTTGTTAACTCTACTTCACACCCTTGGAACTTTTGTAATCATAACTGGAGCTTGTACCTTTTGACAGCCTTTCCTCTATATTCTCCAACCTCAATCCCTCCCATCTCTGACACCAATCTGTTCGTTTACAGGTCTCTGTTTCTTTCTTTTCTTTTCTTTTTTTTTTTGATTTTTTTGATTTTTTTTTTGATACAAGTGAGATCATACTAACTTTCTCTAACTTGATGCACTGAGTTTGATAATTTGAAGACCTATCAATGTTGTTACAAATGGGAGTACTTCCTCCTTTTCTGTGGCTGAATGATATTACAATGTGTATGTCCATATATCATATTTATATTTGTATATTTGATGTGGACTTATATCACATTTTCTTTTTCTGTCCTGTCAGTGGACACATAGGGTATTTCCATCCTTTGACTATTGCTGCAATGAACATGGGAATGTAGATATCTGTGAAATAGCGATTTTTTTGTTCTATTTGGGTATATCACAGAAGTGGAGTTGCTGAATCTTATAGTGGTTCAACTTTTGACTTTTTACAGAACCTCCATACTCAATCTCCCATACATTTCCTATTGAATACACATGTTTCTGTGTTATAATCCCTAGATATGGATAATATATATACCTTACAAAACTAGTTTGTGATTTAAATTACATTTGTTACTTATCCAAATATTTCTTAGCTACCTATTTTTCAGGAGGCATATACCAATCATAAATAGAAGTAACAATCATAAACAGAACAAAATATAGTTCAGGAAATGAACATATAGAGAATAGTAATAGTGTATGTTACAAACTGGTACAAAAGTTTAATGTGTAATAAGCCATGCAACTAACGTGGTTATGAAATAAGTTTTATTATTATTCTCAATTCTTATGTGGGAAAATTGAGATACACTGATTTCTAGTGACTTATTCAAGGTCATTTTGTAGGTAGAAAATTAAGAATGCAAACCTGGGCAGTTTAGCTTTATTACCTAATGTCTTAAAATCTCTATCAATTAATCATATGCTCTAATAAAGTGAGTAATTAAGATAAATGTAGTTTCCTTATATTAGCACTTGAGTTAGATAAAATGATATAATTTACAATATACATAGGGGGTATTCAATAAATTGACAGTTCCAAACTTTGGTTACCTTGTGTTTGAGATTACATGAGGCATTGTGTTTATTAATGGAACAGAATCAAAGTCATTTAACTAGCTCTAACTCAGCCAGAGATTATAAAAGTTTATTTAATGAGCTTTAAGACATGTTAGTGACTGTATTAGACAGTACTCCAGGCATGTGCAGGACTCATCTTTGTCATTTTGAGGTGACCCATGAAGAGTCTAGTTGTAACTAACAGGGCAATTATTTGATGGATGTGGGTAGCATGAAAGAATATTTTTAGTCTGAAGAAGACCATTTTTTTTTTGTCCTTTGAACTTCTGAACTTACTTTAAAGAATAATTTAGTTAATTATCTATTAGGAAGAAGGTTCGACATTCCAAGCCATTTATTGTTTTTCATAGGGCATCAGGAAAAGCAATCTAGGAGAAGACAGAAATAGGCTTCCCTGAGAGGGGATCTTTGGAGAGATGAAGAGTGGGGATGACCCAATAACTATGGTCACTCTGGTCATATGAACTCTGGTGTAAAATGACAGAGCTTGTAAGACCATAGACCAAATCCCTAGACGGTTAGTCATACTTTGCTATTGCAGTGACTCCTCAAATTTATTTTAGCTCCTCCTTTATAACAAAGGACTCAACTTAATTTTCCCTGCATCCTTTTTAACATTTGAAATCATCCTTGATTATCTGTTTTATCTGTATCTCTCTCTTTTAGGAATTCTGTATAGTCATTTTGCAAACATAACTGGCTGCCATAACATTTTGTTTCTTTTGTTTGCTGCACATGTAATTTCCTTTTTATCACTCAGTTTCTATTAATTTTTATTACGTCTTTTAAACAATTTTTTTGTAGAAATTGTTCATAGTCAGCTCAGTGCCATAGATCAATGGCCCAGCAAAATTTTCATGTGAGTATATTTCATTAAAATTATTGGCTAAAATTTCTTGAGTTCCAGCTTAAGTGAAGCTTTTTTTTTTTTTTTTTTCTTTTATGGGACAGTGTACTTCTGGCTGTCTCAACTATGAGGGTCATCCACTCGGGGCAACTAGCCAGTTAGTCTGGCTGCTGTATGCACACCAATCAAGAGTATGTAAAATTAACCTGGATTCAAGTCAACCAGGAAAGCAACACCATTCCTTTTATATAATGGGGTGTGAATTTTCAATTGTGTAGCTCAGGGGAACAGAGCAGGGAGACAAGCTCTGCACAGAAGCTGCTCCTGGAGTCTAATTTGACTGCTGACCCGCAGCACATCCATTTGGGTCTATGACTTGCTCAGTACCAGCTTTCCTGTGGAGACATGGCACAAGTGTGGGTAAATGGATGAGAGCCATGTATAGAGGTGATGTTGGTATTTTCACTCTCTGAGTCATGTGAGCAATTGCCACCTGCCTCAACCAAGAGCGATGGCTGTAGTGGGTCAACAGGCAGTCAAGAGATATCCTTCCCCTTCTGCCATACCAACTTCTATATAATCTCTTGTGAGTCTGACTTCCGATAACAGACCAGGGTAAACTGTGATCAGTTATGGTTGTGTCTGTCATTGTCTGTATACTGAAGGTTGTCAGTTCCCCAGCATGGAGTGGTGTAAAATCCTAGAATAAGAAATAGGAAATATGTCAGGTGTGGTGGCAGGCGCCTGTTGTCCAAGTGATGGGAGGCAAGAGACTTGGGATCACTATCACTTGAGTTCATGGGTTTGAGACTATCCCAGGCAACATAGCAAGACTGGTATAAAAAAAGTAGCCAGGCACAGTGGTGGGTGCCTGTATTCCCAGCTACCTGGGAAGCTGATACTGTGCATCATTTGAATCTGTGGGATCCTGGGCAACATAGTGAGAACTAGTCTCAAAAAAAAAAAAAAAAAAAAGAGAGAGAAAGAAACAGGAAGGTGATCATTGATATATTATTATTATTGTTATTATTTTAACCTAACAAATAAGTCTCTACATTTCCCTTTTAGCTGTACCACTGGCAGTTTGTCTTTGCTTCGAGGCTTAAGGTCTACATCTTATATTTTCTACTTGCCTTCAGTTGGTCCACTTTTGAGCATTTGTTCTATCAATTATGTACATAGTTTAAATGACTAATGAACCTGGTTTTGTCCAGAGCATGGCATCCAACCCTTTATCCCTAATTCTCCTTTCCTGTCATCTCTATTGTGGCTATGCTCAGCCTCTGACTGTAAGCCAAAGGCTGTTTATAATCCTGTGTCTAATTCATTGACTTTCAACCTATCTCAAATTCCATGAACTTGTTTTTACAGCTGTTTTTTTTTTTGAGTGCTGAAACCTAAATATGCTTCATTATCCTGGATCAGAGATGCTTCTATAGAAACAACATCAAACAGCATGGATGGTATTACCCTGCCCCGCCCCCCCTTCCCCGCCCCGGCTTCAACCTGCCTGCTACAAACCTTTGGCATGTATCTCTTGGCTTCCTGTCCCAAGAGGCAATTCTGCACTGAATTAAAACTGGAAAATACTTTAGAAGCATGTTTCCAAGGTTTGGCTTCCAGCATTGACCATCCTCCCAAGCCCAACCTGAGTGTATCACCTATGTTCAAACATCTATGAATGACTGCCACTGCTTGTTAGGAAGTTCATTTCCTAGTAGTGTTCAGATGCCTCCACAATTTGGCATTGTCCTCCTTTCCAGATATGTCTACCATTTTTCCATCTCTCTCACTCATATCCCACACTTTGATATTTCTGTTCCATCTGTCGGAATGGAAAAGATTCACTCTATGAAAATGTCAATTGCTTCTAGATTCTCAAGGAACACTTTACAATATGCTTTTTCTGTGAGCAGTATTTTCATAATTATCCAAGTTTTTTTTTTTTGTCCATTAATTTCTATTGACCTGTTGTTATACTCATTTTAATTTATTATGGATGCTGCTGCTCATTAATTTTTTTTATTGATCTCTGCATTAATGGAATAGATGCTCTTGACTGACTCAAGCCCCAATTGAATTGCAGTCTTCTTAAGGATGAGAACAACGGCTACTTCAATTTTTGTCCATCTCTACTCTCTCGTATCATTTTTCCTAAAAAAATACCATGAAATGGAAATTTACTCACAGGTGGACAATTGATGAGTTCTCTTGTGAACACTTGTGAGGTTTTAAGGGAAGCAGAATTGAGCAAAGGGAGAAGCAAAAGAGAGATGAAGTTGTAACAAAGCTTTAGTCATTCATGCCACCAGAGTTTCTGGAGCCTGGGTCACCCATCATTTCTCCCAAGTTGAGACAAGGGGGCTAAATTTTCATTTTCCCCATCTTGATTCTTCATTGGATACAGCAGGCAACAGGAAAGAAGTTGTAACCTTGGAGAAAGCAGCCCTCCTTTGACAGAAAATTCCTAAGAGAGACTCAGCTTTTAGCTGCCAGCAGCCAACACTCTAGGCAATATGTGTGGGAATGAGTTGTTTCAGCCCCAAAAAGTAACTCATACTGCATAACACAATGTCACTGCGGGAGCACAGAGTTTATATATGCCAAGACTTTGTAAATATTTACTAAACTGCACTTAAATTGATTCATGAGTCTTATATGTTTTAATACAGTATATGAAGATAACTAAAATATCAGAGATTTTATTAATATGCCTAATTAGTGCTAGCAGCAATTTGCTGCGCTATGACTATATTTGTTGGAGTGAGTCCAGGTGAGAGTTCTACAGAGAGCCCCAGATTTCTTTCTCAACTTAAGATCCATAGTCAGTAATTTTTAGGCTTTAACCTTTCCATGATAGGTATTTAAACACCATATACTGTAAATTAAAGTCATTAATTTTACCTATGTCACTTATATCCCTGTTTCTTGTAACTTATTCTCAAGCTTGCTGAAATAATATTAAAAAACAAAACAAAGCTGCTAAACTTTGTGGCTATAGGAGCTCTAGGAATTTCTAATACAAAATTCATTTGTAGACAAACTAAGGTATGACCTAAGACTCTGCTTATGACCTCATAGATTTCTCTGTCTCTTTCTCAAATAGCTCATTTCTTATGAAAATATTCAGTTATTTTTAAATGCAATGGTAAAGGTTCTTTATTTCTAGCTACATTCAATATTTGTAAAAAGTGAGGCTTGTCTTTCTACCATATATTTAGTTTTTGCAAAGACCACCCTGCTATATATCTCACCAATTTAATATTTATTACACCCCCTGCAAGAGCACTCCACCAAGTCAGAGGAGGATCCAGATTTTATGGAGCTTAAATGATAGAAAACTTGGGATATCTCTTTAATAAGTAGAATACAAAAAATGAGTATAGCTTTGGAAATTTTATAAAACATACTGTGTTGGTGTTCTCTAAGATCCTTAGATTTGATGTAATCCTTGGTGGACTCCTGGAAATCAGCATTTACTTGTAGGTGCAATTTCATGCCTACAATTGACTATAGTTTATCAACAAAGGAAAAGAACAAGTACAGTTCCAACAAAACCAAGAAAAGATTTGCAAGAGTTTTCTAAGAGTCCCAAAGAATGTATTTAAATATTCAAGAAATGGTTTGTAACAAGTGTGAGATGTCCACCAGAAACACATGTTAAAGACTGCTCAGGTTTTGGGGGATAGCTGGTCACAGACTCCCTTTGCTTTAGCATGTACCACAGTTCTAAATTCCTGTTAGGGAAGCAAGTATTCAGCTCAATTCATTTTGTTTATACAAACAGTTTAGCTGCAGTGACTCACCCTTATCATTTATGGAATGATGAGAACTCTCCTGAAATCTGAGTTCCCAGATGCCAGCTAACAGCCAGCCCTCCATGCAGTCCCAGATCTATAAACTTTCTGATGCATGCATAAGCACCGCCACTCAGTCCTTGGGCTCTTCCCAGGACTTGGACAGGATTGGA
Organism: Uropsilus gracilis; assembly: GCA_004024945.1. Classification (NCBI taxonomy): domain Eukaryota; kingdom Metazoa; phylum Chordata; class Mammalia; order Eulipotyphla; family Talpidae; genus Uropsilus; species Uropsilus gracilis. The sequence continues at coordinate 30,710 of PVHY01001261.1, forward strand.
GTAGTCAGAGTGCTCTAAATCTGAAGCTTTTGGCACTTCAATGTGAGTTTTTTTCTGGTTTACATCATAACACCATTTGAGTACTTGAGCTCAGTACCCAAACTCACAAAGTTCTTGCCCGCCTCTGGGCTTTACCATAGTCTCATATACTGAACCATTTTGATGTTTCCTTAACCAAACTCTTATATTTCATTCAAGATTCAGTTTAGATGTCACATGCTCCTGAAGTCTGTGGATTTTGTGTTTTTGGTTAACTTTGTTCTCTCTACTGTGACCCACAGTAAACTATATTTTCTTGGTATAGTGCTTTGATAGTGTATTCTAGTTACTTAATTATGTCCCCGCTCTACTCTGATCTTTGAGAACAAAGCCTGTTTTTTCTTCACATTTTTACTTCTGTGCCTAGTGTTGTACCTGACATATAGCAGGTGCAAATTATACAGGTAAATATTGATATTTGTTGAAATTTTATATTTGCTACTTACTAATATTGACCAAGGTTTACAGAGCATTGTAATTATTATTTCTCTAAGAGATATCAATTTAAATATCTTTAAATATTTGGATTAAATTGTGAGAAGTACTGAACAGCAGTATTCATCGTTCGGTGGTATCAGAGTAAACATTTTATTACTATCCTCAAGGCACTAAACCTCTCCGACCACTAGGTAATCTCTCTTAGCAGCAAGTAATCAATTTATAACAAAACAAAACAAAACAGAATCATAGGGCAACTTTGTGGCCCATGTAGACTTGCTAATGGAAGACTTGGTAGATTTTCATGTAACTTTGTAAATATGCCATTAAAAAGGATGGTACCTGTTGTGTATTTACTTTCTGTCACATTAATTTTTCAAGTTGGACCATGCAGGATTGATAATCTTAATTGACATTAATCAGGACTAAGTAAATTGTATTAAGTTTTTAGAAAGCTCTATGCTTCTTATTACAATGACATTTTTAACCTTGTTGTAAATTTAAAATCTCAATATCTCCTATAACTCAAGCTGACCTCCTGAGAATCCTATGAATCAAAGATGCATCATGCCTTGTTTCTATAAAACTTTAAACTGCCACTCTTGACATATGATTGTATGTGTATGTGTGTTTCTGTATTCATACATATTTGTGGAAGACAGAGTGGAAAGAGAGACCTTCTATTTATTGTGCATCCTACAGGCAGATTCTATGTGGGATTGCCATGAAAGATGCCAATGAAGTTGCAGGTGGGTAGTCTCTCTAATGGCCAACAACAGCCGCTGGCAAAAATCAGAATTGAAACATATTTCTTGAATCAAGTGTTCATCATTTGGGTTAGAAATAATTCATTCTGAAAGAATGTCTAACTGAAGGAGATGATAGGGGGAAAAAAATTCAGCCACAACAACAGGGAAGTTTCCCAGGAGTGAGAATATTAAAAAGTTGAGGCAGATGTCAACCATTTCAGCTGGAAACAGTCCCTCAATTAAGGGGGTGATAAGATGCTTGACTGGAGAGGAGCATAAGAGGGAGTTGAGGTGATTGACATTCCCAAGAGCCCTTTGCATTTGTGTTTGTTTCAAAGGCTTTTTCTGGTAGAACAGATAATTATTGGGTTGAAGGGCTCTGTCTTGCTAGGCTGTTTATGAGCAGATTACTAAACAAAAGACAAGAGAAAGTCAAGAGTTGGTGAAGGAAAGTAAATCTATCCAATGCTGCTATCTGCATATTTGCCTGCGTTAAATCATCTGAAAATGAGAAATAGATCATTTAATATACTTAATGTTTATATTGCATAATTATTTTTTTCTTCTACAAAAATTTCTTTAAGTGAACAAAGATCTGACTTACATGGAGCTATTTTTGCATGTTATATTGTAATCAAGAAAACAGAGTCTTCTGCATTTAATCTTGATATGTCTGTAAGTGTAAGCATAAATCTGCCAGATAAAATTCACACTCTGGTTCTATTGTCTAGCAGCTTCATGACCTCACACAGGATTTATGCTCTGTTCCCTTGGGTTAGTTCCATGGTAAATAGGAAATTATAAACACTATGTGATCATGCAGAGATTCTGTGAAATAAGTGTTTTGTGGGCATCTTGTAATTATCTGTTTAATGAATACATACAAAGCAAAGACCACCTGTGGCACTTAGTTAGGTGCTAAGTGATGGTAAGTTGTCATTTGCCTTGTTAAATGGAGTATATGTGTGACATCTTAAACTTGATAACTCAAAGCCATGGTTTTGATCATTGGTTGCTGTGTTGTGGTAAAAGTCTCCCCTTATCTGCTAGGATACTAGGGTAGTTTGTATGTAAGCAATCACATGCAAGAACACCCACACGCAGCCAGTGGTATTTTGAAATCTTTACATCTTTTTAATGATTCCTTTTTCACACCTGCATTTTACTTTGTTCAGGATTTTTTTTTTCCAATCCACCTTCTTGTACTTGTTGACTATGAACTCCCATCACCTCAGAAACCATTATAAGAGAGTGACAGACGTAGATAAATTAGTAGCAGTATCATAAAAAGAGGGGCCATGGTTCTGTTTTTCAATGAATGAGGTTTGTTCATAATCCACACTGCATATTCTGCTTGGTTACTCTAGGCTTTTAAAGCAACTGACTCCTGGGCAAAATGCAGTCACCAAAAGAAGTAAAATTTTTAAGTTTGGTTTTCTCACTGTACGGCAATGGCAATGAATGTCACATGTTGAAAATTTAAATTCTTTATTCAGTTATACTTGATTATCAAAATTTAATGAATTTAGAAAAATAACTTCACCTTGAAGTTATTTTTTATTTTATTTTATGTGACTACTTATTCCATTTTGCCTCATTCCTCTTAATTTCATTATCATTTAGGATACATACTATGAGAGTAGAATATAGTTCATTTCTTGACAGGTTTGTAGAGTGATGCCTTTTTAAAAAGGCCTGGGGGCTGGACCTTGAAGATAGGAATTAATCAAACATCCCTTTTATTTTAGAGCAATTTTTCTGCACAAGTGAACTGTATTTTGTATTTTCAGAGTTTTACATTTGGTGATTTTGATCAAAATTTCACCTAGCTGAAAATAATCTCATAAGGTGTCACTGTGTACTAGTAGAGTTAAGTCTATGAGATGAATCAACAAATATTTACTGAAGTCCCAGTTATGTGCCAGGTACTCTTACTAACACTTTCCAAATATTACCTCAGTGAATATTACTGAAGTAGATGTTGTTATTGATTCTATTTTATAGATGAATCACTTGTAGCATAGAGAGGTTAAGCAATTTGACAAAGGTCATACAACTAACAAATAGCAAAACGAGACTGTACCGAGGCAGTTTATTACTACATTCCATGCTCTTGATCAAACCTGAGAATTATATGCATGGAACAACAGCTAGAGTTCTTAACAGATGCTGTGATACTAGTAAAAAAGTTAGCCTAATTAATTTTTTAAATTCCTATTATAATATTTGCAGCAATTTTGAAACTGTGACATTTATTTTACATATAACACACTAAGGGGGAAAAAAAAGGATGACTGCATGCTATTTGTGTGTATATAAAATTATGAACCAAGAAAAATGGAGATAATATTCACTTCTAAATAGTAGAGTACAGGTTTAAATTTTTTCATTTTTCTAACATAACTATTATTTTTCAAATTTATAGAAATACTGAGAATATTTGTTATCAATTATCAACTTTAACAACAGTGTATTCTTGGTTATTTCCTTCTTCTTACTGTGTTATTCCCTCATTACTTATATGTCCAATCAGACATAAATGAAAGGGGGCGGGGAACATGATCAAAGTTGAAATTAATCAATTGATATAAAATATAGTGGAATTGGTAAAAGTGTCAGTATAAAGTGGAAATCACTAGCAAAAAAAATACTTTGATCTTCATTTTGAATTCAGTTCTATTTGCCATGTGAAAATGTAATTTAGTATCAATTCCTTTCTTCATATGTTTATGTGTGTGTGAGACAGAGGGACACAACTTCAAAACCTTTTATAATTTTAAGTAATAATGTGATCACTTGAAAAAGTCAGTAAATTCTATTTTTCATATAACTGAAACAAGATGTATTTTATTGACATATTATCATATTTTCCCCTTTTCTGCCTAGCCTTTCCATAGATTGGCATATAAACATCTAACAGGTATGTCTGCTTAAAAGTCACTTGTTCTGGGAATGCAGTTTGTTTTGCTAAGCCTGTAGCACTAGGGGTTATTAATAAAAATCTAATTTGCTCTACAAAGTGATAATCCTTTGAGACATTGGAAACCTGCTTACCTCTCTCCTGACACTAAGAGGAAAAAAAATACTCAAGGCAAAATTAAAGATAGTAATCAGAAAGGAAAGAATTAATATTTAAATGGGGCAGAGTGTGGACAGACAAAACTCAGTTCTTAGAGAAATATGGTGGGAAGAATAGGATTATATACCTAGAGGGAATGGAAGTTCTGGCATCACAGAGTTAAAGTCGTCAAACCAATAACAAATCCTGGTAACTGACTATAAAAATGAGACTATCAAAGAGGAGGAGGAGGGAGTGCAAAGTAGGGAGGAAGTAGTGGAGGATGATGGGTATCTTGGTGGTTGGTGTGGTGTGGTAACATACCTGAAGGGAGTACCCCATTGCTTCTAAGTCATACACAATGTTGTAAATTAATGTCACCTCAAAAAACAAACAAAAGAAACACAGATCAACATACATAAAGAAGCTGAGTGATAAAAAAAAGTTGATACAGGAAGTTTGCTCAGCTGTCTTCTGAGAGCACAGTCATCAATACTAACTGGAAGCTTGGAAGCTTGGGCTCCTTTTCTGAGTCAACCTAGGATAGTTTTTTTTTTTTTTTTCCTTATAGTTCTATATCTGTAAAATAAAGATACTATAAAATTGTGGGTATTTGGTAATTTCTTCATGTATGTTATAGCTTACTTGATCTGTTGCAATTTCTTCTGGAACTGGCAGTCAGAATATACTCATTACATATTCTATTTATACTTAAGTACTTTTGATGATTAGAGACACATTTAAAAGTTCAGTAACACAAGTTCACTCACTTTGTACATTTTAGTCAATTTTCCTGTGTATCTTAAATATTTAGCTATCAATTTCTAATTTTTATATACTATGCAGATGGAAGGTTGGTAATGATTCTAATAATCTTCCAGTGCCTAGAAAACTACTTCCCTTGCATTTATGTTATTCCAAAAATAATTGTGGCAACAAAATTCCCCAATAAAAAAAGAAAGCAAAGGAAGGAAAATAAACTGAACATAATTAGCATTTTAACATAATGGTCCTCCTGATTGAATCTAGCTTTGCATGTACATGCATGATTACTAACAAAAACTTTTTTTCCTTTCATTATAGGAGGACTTTTATATCTTATTTTTTTCCTTCCCTGGATTTCTATAAATGAGAAAAACATTTCTGAAACAAATATTCTGGGAAAATTAACTCCTAACTTTATAGAAAACCATGTACCAGATAAGTTATCTTGCTATTCAGTATCTGTAGAAAGCTCTGAGAGGTAATAGCATGTTATATTTTCATAAACTTCTAAGAAATCGGGAGTTCTTGTAAACTAAAATTTTTGTATAAACAACTTGCCTATTAGTTAAATACAAGCTCCTTGAAAATTCCAAAGTTAAAGTGCCTGTGTCATACATTTTGAGAATTTAAATGTGAGTTGAATTCTTCGTATAAGTTGAACTCTTTATTATGTTTTCTGTATTATAGTTATATCTGAATAGGATCTTACAAGCAGAAATCCATCTACTTTCTTATGAACAGAAAAGATTATACGACACACAGAGTATACATATTCTAAAGTCTATGTTAGCAAGTAATAGCTATTTATACAACTTAAATTGCTGAAGATTTTATTTACCATTTGTCATTGTAGTAAGTGATCATTATATCTTTTATGTGTATCAGCCATTGTCTCTCAAATTAAAGTTTTCAAAGCTTGAAAAAATTACTTAGAAGAAAATTACACTCCTTTTTGATACCCAACATACTTACATTAGAATATATACCTTTGCATGAGGAAGTATATCCAATAAGAAAGCTATTAATGTATATATTTATGTGGACACAACCACCTACATGTAATGCATATATTAAATAATAGTCTATATGTGCTGCTTTCTCTCATTGCTATCACTGGAATCTTTACTTCTATTCAATACAAAAATAGAAGTACTTCATGTTTTCAGTAATATTTTTCATTTTCAGTAATATTTTTCATTGAGGTAAAATTGGATTACATTATTATATATGACTTGAAGCTATGGTGTTATACATCTTCAGTTGTATATTACCATACCACACCCATGTAACTTACATGTTAATAATTTTTTCTTTTGGTTAAAGATTATGATTTATTTTTCTTTACATTCCAATTTCATGATATATAGTTAATACTTAGCAATCAATACATAATGCTCCTTGTATACTCCTAAAAAACTTTTTATAGCTTTAAAGTCAGTCAATTAATGTTTACCAGAATCTTAGATTCTATCTTATTCTATGCCAAATTCAAGTTGGAACAAATTCTCAATTATCAGTCACAAAAGAGTAGACCATAACACTAGAATATTTGTTTAAAAAGGCAGAAGTTGCCTCAAATGTGCTCAGAGCTCTTCAGTTTAAGAGACACTCTAATAGCCATCAGGTCTCTGAAAGTATTGTGTATGGGGGCCTATTTAAAGGCTCCAAGGTTGTAGGGAGCATCATGTATTCAAAGAATTGCAAAATCCAACATGACTATGTTCTAAAGTGGAAAGCAGGAAAGTAAAGAGGGGCCATATCAAAAATTAACTTACAAAAATGAAAAAAAAAAAGATTCTGATCTTGATCCTGGAAGCAAAAGGGAATAATGAAGCTTTTGAGCAATTAAATGACAAAACATGGTTCCTTTAGGACATTCACTTAGGCTGGCTTGGGTTACTACACTAATGGACAAGTTGCTCAATAAACAGATTGTTAATAATCATCTGCAGAAGAAGTTATGAAAGTGAGGAGTAAGGTGGTAGCTCTAAAGATAATGATGTAGTCAGTGCTTATTACAGCAGCTAGTTATGTCCGGAGTGAGGTAGAGAGAGAATAGTTTTACATCATGTCAGAGAGGAAATGAATGTCCTCAGTTTGGGGTGTTAATATCTCTTATGCCTTAGACCAAGACTGTATATGCTCTTGTACAACTTTTGTGAATAGTATTAATTTCATATTTTTACAGAAAGTGATAGTTTCCAAAGTGCTTGCTCATGTCTAACCTCATGTCATTCCTGAGATAATTTGAGCAAAAGAGAGCTCTTCATTCACTTGCAGAAATCAAAATTCAGAGATCAAACGCACATAAATGAGCATATCTAGAAATTAAGTCAAGGTAGTTGTATCATAGTATACAAAAATCCATTTTTGAGTCCAGAAAGCTCACTAAAAGAGAATATAGCAGGATTTACAAGAACCTTCTGTCTGCAGAAAAAAAGTACAATAATCTCTAGTCTTGAAATTTTTCTAATATTGCTGAGAAACACAAAGAGCATTTTCTAGTAAAATGCAGTGCACAGCAGGTATTGCTGTGATAATATTTGCTCTGAGTTAGAATGTGTTAAAAGGAGACTCACCAGGATATCACATGTCAATTTTCTGCATACATTTTATAAGTAAATTACAAATGATGTAAATAGTGTGTTTTGCAGTGAGAAACTGACAGTGTCATCAACATAAAAACTAACTCCTGAAAATGTATTATGTGTTTTTTAAAATAGATCATGATTACATTTCAGCAAATTATTTTATACTCATCAGTTTGAACTCACATTTATGAAACAATGGGGACTTTTTAATGCAATTACTGAATTGAAAATCCATGAATTTCCCACTGGTTTACTTCTGAAAGAACTTTGAGGATTATAATTCATGCTAAAGAGACATGAAATATTCCTACATTAAGTATTTAATGAAAACACATTGAATGAAATGGTAAAAAAAATGTTGTCCCAAATGATATCTAGAGTATACATACTCACCAGCATACATATGCATATCTGTATTGCAAATATAGCTAGTGAGGAGTAGGCAAGTTTGAAATAGACAGGCAGAACTTGACTATTTACATCTAGCAATGTAAACTTAGGGTCAGATCCCAGATCTGCCAGTGCTTGGCTTAACGTCCTTGGCATGTGGCTCACTTGAGTTGGCTGCCATTTTCTCATGTGTAAACTGAGGACAGTAATATTACTTTATATAGTTGTAAGAAGATTAGATGCAATTAATTATTCATGCATACAACACATATATATCAAAGAAAAACTATGTGCCATGCACAACTTTAAATACTTGTGCTTATGTTAATAAGCAAGGATGCCTGTCCCTCCCTAGAGAATTTATATGCCCAAAGCTCCACAAAGTACTCAGCATGAATGCTCAATACATTTTGTTTCTGAATAATAAGTATGGAGATTTTGCCAATCTACCTTCACCTATGTGGAGGGAAAATCATTAAATAATAACCTCACCCATTACCTAATCTCCCACTTAAATGTTTTCTGTTGTTTGTTTTTTTTTTCTTTCTAAATGCAAGTGTAAAACCATAGGTATCATATTCTCCTTCATAGTTAATCTTTCATACTAAATAATGTCACTGCCATTTTAAAAGATAAAATAAGCTTTAGTTACCTCTGTTTTCAACTTGGATAAGGACTTTCATTGTTATATTGAATAAATCTCAGATTTAGAGTAATATTTTATTCTCAAAATACTCAGTAAGCAATTAATTATTCTTATTTATAAATAGGCATATGTGCTCTAAGTTAATTAACACTCAGGTAGTATAAAGTTTCATGATAATGATTGAACTATTGTGATTGAAGTATTAGCTTCTATACAATGAAGTCATTTAATAAACTAACATATAGTACAAGTGATTGTTTTGGATCTATAGCTAATGGGTTAACTACCTGATTCTTTGGAGAAATTTATAGTATTAGATGTAGCAGTAAGAAGCTGGTGAGAACTGAATAACTAAAACATTCTATAAGCAACATCTCTTGTCATTGAAACTTGTTTCCTCCCATTCTTTTGCTTCATGTGGGGATGTGTTAGGTATTTTTCTTGTTTGATTTTTGTGTGCAATAATTGTTACCAAGTATGTGCAGCACAATTTAAGCTCTTCAAAGTGAATCTGAGGAATAAAATAAAAACACATTTTCTAAAAATCAGAATGGATCCTTTAGTATTAAAATAGTAAAAAAGGAGTACTATGAACAAATATTTGCCTAACAATTTCATTGCCTTGATAAAAGGCATCAATTAACTGAAAGATACAATTTACCAAACATTGCCTTGATGAAATGAATCAATTAGCTGAAAGATAAAATTTACCAAAACACAAGAAGAAATAGATGGCATTTATAGGTGTATATCTACAAAATAAATTAAACCAATAGTGAAAATTCTCTAAAATGGAAAAAAATCTAGCCCGTGGATTTTATGATGAATTCAATATTTAAGAAAGAAATGATAACATCTTTATAATTTCCTTCAGAAGAGATGAGCAGAGGGAATATGTTCTGATTTATACTAAGTGGCCATCATCACTTTATTACCAGAACCAAAGACATTAAAGAAAACTATAGACCAATATTAAGCATGAAATGTAAAAAATCTCCATAAATACCAACAAATCTATTCTATTGATCTTTCAAAGGAATTTTCCACATTGTAGCACAGCAATGCAAGAAATTAAACATTTGAAAATCCAGTAATAAATTTCATCTAAGGAAGAAAAAAACACATGATCATATCAGTAGGTGCAGTTAAAAGCTTGTGGCAAAGTCCAACGCCATTCATAATAAAAACACTCAACACACTAGGAACATAAAATTTCCTTACCTTGATAAAGAACACCTCTAAAATCTTACGGCTAACAGCATACTTACTGATGAAAAAAACTGAAGCGTAACCACTTAGATAAAAACAAGGCAAGGATATAATTTCCAATCAGTTCTTCTCAACAATCATATTGTAAATCAGACATAATGTAATAATATTAGGGAAATTACATATATATATATACACACACACACTTAGAAAGAAGAAATAGAAATGCCTTTGTTTATACATGATTACTATGGTAAAAATTGATATATTTCATCAAAAGAAACTTAATAATCAATTTATGTATAAAACTGGATAAGTTAAAAAACCATATAAATGGTGAAACATTTCATGTGTATTAATAGGAAGATTCATTATTATCAATATCCCAGTTCTGTATGACTTGTTATATATATTCAATGTCAAACAAAATCCCAGGAAAATAACTTTTGAATATTAACAAAGTAAATGTACAGTTTATATTAGAGAAAAGGTCCAGAATATTCATCATGATGCTGAAAAGGGAATAAGGTCACAGAATGATGTTTCCTACAAGAGTTACTGTAAAGTTATGGAAATCAAAACAGTGTGATATTATTGAAACAATAGGGAAATAGATTACTAGGGACTAAAGGAAGTACAGAAACAACCCACATAAATATGATAAAGGAACAAAAACAGCTCAGTAGAGAGACAAAGACAAGTCAACAAATGATGATGAAATGACAGGCCAAGTACATATAAAAGAAAAATGTAGACACAGGTATTGCACCCTTCACAAAAAGTAGCTGAAAATAGAACATAAATCTATATGTAAAACACAAAATTATAGCTTTCTAGAAGCTAAGAGGGAATCTAGATGACATTGGAATTGAATAGTGATAACTATTTAAAACAATAGCACATGTAAGATCCATAATATAAAAAGTTTGCCAAGTTGGACTCCAGTAAAATTAGATTCTTTTTTAACTTTATAAAAGATACTATGAAAAAAAAAATGATCTGAGAAAACAGACCATAGATATGGAAAAAAAGGTCTAGATTAAAAATATAAGTAGAAGAATATAAAAAAAAATCACTCATAAGAGAATGAAATATTTGTTTAAAAAATGAACCAAAAATCTAACTGATATGTTACTAAGAAAATATGATATGTTGATGGCAAATAAGCTTATTCAAGGAAGCACCATATTTTACATCATCAGGGAAATGCAATTAAGATAATAATGAGACAGCATTACTTACCTATTTGAATGACTAAAATCCAGAACACTGATCAATGCTGGTAAAGATGGGAAAGAAGAGTAAATATCATTCATTCCTCATGGGATACAAAATGGTAACACAACTTTGGAGGTCAGTTTGGCATTTTCTTGTAAAAAACATGTTCTAGGCATTGTAATCCTTGGTATTTACCCAAAAAGGTTGAAAATGTGCATCCATACAGAACCTGTGACTCAGTGTTATATTGCTTTATTCATAATTGTGAAAACCTGGAAGCAACCAAGATGTCCTACAATAGGTGAATGAATAAACAAATTGTGGTATATTGAGGCAATGGAATATTATTCATTGTTAAATGAAATACACTGTTAAACTGTGAAAAGACAGCTAGACACCTAAAACAGTTTTTACTAAGTGAAAGAAACCCATTTGAAAAGAATGTATACTGTATAATTACAACCATATCATACTCTGAAAACTACAGAACAATGGAGGCAGTTAAAAAAAATAGTTGACAGGATTTGGAGAAAAGAGAAGTGATTGATGAATAGTAGATGACTTTTTAGGGCATTTAGTGTATATAATAGAGTATACATTCCATTATACATAGAATGTATAACACTAAGAGTGAACCCTAATGTAAACCTTGGACTTTGAAGGATAATGATGCACTAATTAGGTATAGTGACTGTAACAAATGTGCTATGGTGGTTTGGGTTGTTGATAGTGGTGGAGCTGTTTACATGTGTGGTGCAAGAAGATATGGGAACCCAGTACTTCTAATTTAATTTTGCTGTGAACCTAAAACTTCTCTAAAAATAATTTATTTTCAAAAGGCAAAGAATAACAGTTATATATATAATAGTAGTAAGAGTTTCATATAAAATTCTGTATATTGTATTGACCTCATATACCTTTTAAAGTGATCTTATTTTTAAAAGTTGGATTGTTTTTGTTGAAATAGCCTTACATTATGACATTATTGAAAATGTGCCTTACTGAATATCAACAACTGTACAAGTAACTTAACCAAATTAATATGTTTTATTACCAGTGGAGACATGGCTAATTGTCATACAACTTCCTTCTGGGAGAAATGTTTTAGCTATCCTCTGAAAGTATACACACCTGAGAATGCTAGTGAACACTCTTTGAAGATCTTGTCACAGTGGAATTTCCTTAACATGTCCCAGTGGAATCCAAAATGGTACAGTTTAAGTATTTGCCAAAGTTATTAGAGTGTTTATATTGCATGCATTCTCATTTTTTGCTTTCGGGATATTTTTATAATAACAGTCTATGTGAGAGCCATACGTTCCTTAAAGCAGATGGAGAGAAGCAGGTGAATAACATAAAATTGCTGAAGTCTATATGGCACAAAAATGTGTCTTGCAGATAAACAAGTTCAGTAATTTACAGAAAACCATCTTTTTGACTTCTCCGCTGCAGAAATAACAGTTGAAATCATTAACCAGTAGCTCAACTTAGGGAAATGGGAAATTGTCATTGATCTATGTTTATCAACCACTTAACTTACAGTCATTTAGGACTTGGTCACTAAAAAATTTTAAGTAACCAAAAAGTTATAATTAGTTTGCATAAGATAGTTGTGTTACATATGTTGTGGTATTTATTACCAGAGATTGGTTAATAGAAATAGAAAAAGCATCTAGTAGGATTTACGTGCTAAAATCTCTGAACTCAAGTGTAAAATATACTTCACTTTATACAATTCATCAATAAGTATCTGAATACTTTATTTATCTATTGTACATAAGCATGAGTAAATTTCATTTTCAAACGACTTCATCTTGGTGTAACAGAGGGCAACATTGCTCTGCATATTAGGTATAGAACCTCTGCAAATATTTCAACTTTTTAAGGAAATATCTACTTTCTCAAGAAATGTGTGAAGTCACAGCAGAAATATCTTCTTCCTCAAGAAATGTGTGAAGTTATAGCAAAATAGTTGAAATTAACTGATATAAAAGATTTTAATTGAGCAAAAATCAGAAACCAGTCTATTATTTAAGAGACATTATCAAGCTATACACACACACGAGTTTTGAAATTTGGCACTCAGGTTATTCTCAATTGGTAATATCACCATATTTGATTAAAGTAGTAACACTGTTGTGATCTACCTCTTCAAAATGTATTATTTATAATGATATGGATTACCTTGAGGTCACTATTGTTTGTATATGCTAATACAGAGGAACAGAATTAACTTAAGACAGCATATTTACTGTATTATTGAGTTTCAGCAGAAATACACATTGCGTAACTACTTGGATGGATATGCTCAAATGAATAGAAGGAATCATAAGCTTTCAGAAGAAATGTATGAACTTTCTCCATTTTAAGTGGGAGCATTTGGAAAAATGACCATAAGATAATCTATGTTGATTTAATAAAAGTCTTGATATAGGTACATATCACAAAAATTGTCAAGTTAGTAAATAGAGTATTATCACTCAGATATTACATATAGAATATATTCAATCTGAGATATGTAACAAGATAGAACATTTTGTAGTTATCTTACTTTGTTTTATTTATTAATTCTATCAACAAGCCTTTAGCGAGCACTTTAACTCAACAAGCTACAATGTTATATAGCAAATCAGTGCTCCTGTTAGTTATATACCTGAAAGTCTGAAATCATTGTCTTACTTTCTCTATGTTTTTTTAAAGCTTGTTTTAGCTTTATAACCTGCCTCTTAGCACTCTTCTTTTTAACCCTACCATTTTAATCCAAAGCCCTATGTTTCATTTCCCAGTGTATCACCCCTGCACCAATAATCATACATTGTCATTTCTTTGTGTTGTTGTTTATGTGGTTCCTTTTTTTTTTTTTTTTTTAACTTGTGCTGCTTTCTCCATACAACTAACCCTCTAGAGAATTCCCTAGTATTGGCTGCTTACCTTTCTTTCCTGCAAAGAAAAAATTGGCCAGTTATCTGATTCCCTGGAAGATTTCATTCATACACATTTAACATATTCCATAATAATAAATGAAACACATTAATCAGCTAGTTACTTTTTGTCAGCTACAAGAATCATTTAGGTTAGTTCTTGTGTATCCACCTTATGTGGTAAATACTATTATGTTCATTTTATCAATGAGAAATCTGAAGAACACAGAGATTTTGCATGTTTACACAGCCACTGAAGTGGCTGAATCATCATTTAAATCTAAGAATTCTCGTTCAGTCTTTCTTCAAGTCAGCTTGCTATTGTGCATCTACAGACTGGATTATAGGTATTGTATAGGTATATATCATCATACTCCTCTCCCCCCACCCCACACCTTAACATTGACTTTAAGTTTCAGAGATTGTATTTATATGCCCACTATTCAAAATACTAACCAGCATCCAATAGATGCTTTGTAAATATTTGGTTGTTGAATAGACAAGTTACAGAGGTGTGCTGTTTTGGAAGAATGCTTAGCAATATTATTTTGAGATATTTAAAAAATGTTCCTTTTGACTTCACTTCTAAACAAAATTTGCATTATAAACTTTGACTAAAGTCAAAGTTTTGCTTGAAGACAGAGAAAGAGGTCAGAGGATCTCTAATTATAAAAGAAAATGACTTCAGGGGATCCTGTTATTATATGTGTGAGGTGGATTTTAAACTTTCTGACTGCAATCATTCTGATGTAATTGGATAATAGTTACTCATTCTGATGTAATTGGATAATAGTTACAGGGATTTATAACACCTCTGTGTAAGTTAGTAGTGGAGGTTTTAACCTTTTCTGAGTGGTCTGAAAATTACTAGAGGCAAGAGTCAGAGTAAGTGACCATTGCTACAGTTTTTGTTAACAGAGCTTCCAGTCAGTAAACATCTTTGTTCATCTAAATTGTTTTATATTCAGAAAACCATTTAAGTTACTAAAGTACAGGACTGCATGTTTATTATATGCAAATCATAAAGTTCTCAGAGAAAGCAGAAGATAAGCCAACCTCTGTTTCATTGTTGGGATTGTCATAGAACACTCATATAGTCATTATATTGCTTGTATATAGTGTTCTTTGACCTACAGTAATTACTGTGTATTTACACATAAAATGTAAATAATAGTAATGTGTATCTCATAGAGTTTGAAAAATTAAGTGAAATAATGGACATAAAACATGCAATGCTGTACCTGACATGTAGTGAACTATAAATAAATGGTAGCTATAAACCATTATATTATCAGGTAAACATTCTTAAGTTCTTCCAATTACATACACCTTTAAATCGAAGTCATAACAATTTAATAGCCTATTACTTTTTAAATGTGCTTTTGAATTGGAAATTAGTATAGTACTTTACTGTGATTGTTGATATGACCTGTGTGACCAAAACTAAAAGTAAAAAGGCTAACAAAATTGAACATGAAATAAGCAGTTTTTAAGTGACTTCTAGGTAAAAGGAAGGCTATAAAGAAGCTGAAAACCACATGAAATATTGAGGCTATATTATAATCCATCAGGCCAAAGATTTAGGGAGATTATTATAGCATGACCCTAAACACCATCCCAACTAGAAACTCTAGTGATATCATGGCAAGAAATGGTATATTCTACTTACTCCATGTTCTTGTGTCCAAGTGTTGATATCAAATCATGTGAATGTTTAACAAAAAGACATTTGATTGTTAATGGGATTTTTTTCTGATTTCTTCTTCTATTTGACTTTTTGCATATAGGAAAGTCACTGACTTCTGTGTGTTGATTTTGTATCCAGCTACCTTACTGAACTGGTTTATTATTTCAAGTAATCTTTCTGTGGATTTTTTTGGGTTTTCTATATAGAGAATCATGTCATCAGCATATAATGATAGCTACAGTTCCTCTTTACCTATTTGTATCCTTTTTATGTCTTTCTCTTACCTTATCACCCTAACTAGAACTTCCAATACAATGTTAAAGAGTAGTGGGGAGAGTGGGCATACTTGCTTAGTTCCAGATCTCAACTGGAATGCTTTTAGTTTTTCCCCATTTTAGGATGATATTTCCCATAGGTTTGTCATAGATGGCTTTTATTATGTTGAGGTAAGTTCCTTTAATTCCTAATTTTCTACCATTTGACCCAGCAATTGCTCTCCTGGGAATCTACCTAAAAGAGACCTCAATGTAGGTACAAAGGGACACCTGTGCTCGGATGTTTACTGCAGCACAATTTATAATTGTGCGGTCATGGAAGCAACCTAAATGCCCCAAAACAGATGACTGGATGAAAAAAATGTGGTATATATACACAATGGGATATTACTCATCAATTAAAAATGACAAATTCCATGATTTTATAACAACATGGATGTACTTAGAAGAAATCATATTAGCAGAAACAAGTCATAAAGAAAAAGACAGAAACCAAATTGTTTCACTAATATATGGGATATAGTGAAAAAATAAGCAAAAGACTTGAGGAAAAGTCAAAACAAGCTAAGCACCAAACTGAAGTGCACAACTTTGAGAAGGAGGGAAAGGGTGGGAAGGGAAGGGAGGGGGGGGGTAAACACTGGGATTACAATGTTGTGAAATTTATATATAAATTAAAAAAATTAAAATAAATTTAAAAAAGATGTTTGAGAAAAATAAAATTATCATTTGAACTACCTATGCAGATAAGAGGGAAACTGAATTTCATAGATAGTCTTTAAACATTGGTTTTGCTTCAGGGATAATGGGGATGCTATCAAGTGGCTGAATGTTTGGAATTGACTCTCAGGATCAGATTTCAAGTAAGCTAAAGGCCAGTCACTACTCCTGACTGCTCATAGCAGGTGGAGGCAAGTTCTCCAACCCCTGTGACACCAACCCCAGCTCTTGATCCTTACTGATAATCCATTTAATACCAGATTGCTGCCACTCATGAAAAATTTACATCCTTTCCTTACTTTCAGAGGTTCCATATCATATACATTTGAAGTTCATCTTTTCTACAGTTTGCACTTCTATCCTCTCACTCTTTTCCTCATAAATCAGAGCCAGATGTCCCTTTCCTTCCACCTTGTTCTATCTGCTTCAGTCCACAATTTTACTTACAAACTCATTCAGGTCATTGTATTCCCTGCCATCCAGCACTATTCAAATCTTTGCAATTTAATTGTCTTCATGCTGTGTGCTTTATTAAACTTAAATTCTGCTCTCTCTTTTCTTGTTAAAGACTGTATACTTTATGCCTGTATACCATATGCCTTCTAACCCCAAATACTTTCTGAAGAAGTAAGAAAGCATTTTGAATCTTAAAATTCTGTGACTGTCTGTACTTTATATTTTATGTTTGCCCAGGCTGTGAGAAAATTGAGAACATCTTTGTGCTTGGTTTTATCTCCAAATGTAATGAGGACATGCTGAGATCATCAGAGTTGAGAAAATATATAAGGAACAATTTTCTGTAAAAGTATTTTAATGATCATTATATTGTATCCTTTATAATCTTTTTGAGTTCCAGAAAGACTTAAAGGCAGTGTTAAAGAGATTTTTTTTCTGTAGTATATTCCTTTATGATGCATGGTAGGTTTTTAAAATTTTTATATACATTCTGCTACTACATAACTATCTTACTCAAGCTAAAATTAATCAACTTTTGTGTTACCACAAATAAGCTTAATTAACCTTTTTTAGTCTCATTTTTTTTCCTGATGGGGTTAAATGATATCCAAGTTCCTTTCTAGCTTTCAAATTTGGAGTCTATTTAAATAAAATTCTTTCTGTCTGTGGAATTTATTTCAGTTATATGAATCTAAATATTCTTACCAGAATAAGTTACTGAGAACTGGAAGAACTGAGAAAATCACCTGAATAGGACTGATCTCAGTAGATATGAAACTATTAACCATTTCCACATCATCAACCTCTATTGTCTTCAGCACTTTGGCTTGATTAAAGATCCCCCCCAACTGATTTTTCTCTCTATTTAATCCACTTAAATTTGCATCATTTTGTTTTCTTTTTATCATCACTGCTTGAGGCTTCCTGCCAGTATGAATTTTAAAGTCTTATAATCCCTAATTCTCATCTGTTTAAATGTTATAAATGTTGCGCAGATCTTAGCTGCATGATTCCCTTCGGGATTTTTTTTTAAAGCTTACTTAAAACCATTGAACCTCCCCCCCCCCCCATCTACAAATTCAAGTTGATTTGGAATGTCTGTGGAAACATGGGTAGATAGATTTAAGATAAAAAAACGTTATCCCAAGTTAGAAGATACTTGATCTCTTTTAGTTTCAGATGTGCTGATTGTTTTAATGTTGCTGTCAAGATAATTTTGGGTAAATAGGATATTGTAAGAGTATGAACTCTAAAGCCACACTTCTGATCTGTATGGTTCACTTCTGGGATCTACTAATTATTACCTGTGTGATCTTGAGCAAGATGCTTAATCTTTACCTCAAAGGATGGTCATGAGATTTAAACTGATACCTGGTAAAACATCTTAAGTAGCAACTAGTTATGTAGTCAGCTTTCAACAAATATTAATGATTATTATTAACTTTCACAAAGATATTTTTGAGTATCCTTCAAGGAGAAATGTTGAGAAGATAGCATCCTAACTTCTTCATGATATTCAGAGATATGCATCTCTTGATATAACCTGTTCAAATGTGAGTTTTAATAAATGAAGTCTCATACATGGTCCTAAAATTTGTAAGAGAAAATTGTCTAATTTCATTCCCCCTAGTATATAAACACTCTAAAGAACAGGGGACTGCAAGGCTATATATAGCAGATTATGCTATTGCCTGGGTAGTTTATAGAACACATTGGTGGGGGTGGCAGGTGGGAGGAACATAAAGGAAATAGATTGTTTTAAATATTAGTTGTTTTCTTCTTAGTTAAGAAAGTTTTCTTGTCTGAGAAAAGACATAGAAATGCAGAAATCAATGTTTATGAGATTTTAAGGGCCTGACTTTACCTGTCAGACAAGTTGTTTGATATATGAAACTGAATTTTGTTTTTCTCATGCCTCACTCTGTCTGGAAAGAACTAGAGATGATCTCAGGCCATCCCAGAAAAACCATAATGCAAGTCTAGCATGTTTGCACCCAGAATTAACACAGTGTGAAGAAATACATCTTTTCCTTCTGTGAATTTGTAGAAAACTTTACTTCTGCAAGTACTTAACCATTTATCACTATTAGAGAACTAGAAATTATCTAGTTGTTTCATATACCATGAGTCATTTCCATGCATGAGAACCAGGGCATTATCTTTATCTCCTTTATAGCTTTCTTATTTCTGATACCAATTATAGAATATTTTTTACTTAATTTTTACTTGATGCTGATACTTAATATTTAATTTTGGCTTAGTAATCATGTCTTTAATGTTTCTTGCTTTCCAGAAATTCTGTCTTTATTTTAGCTTCAGCTCTTCAAGTATAGTTACGTAGAGATTTCACTGATGCTGATGTTCACTGAGACAGTGTAAGTCAGTATTGTTTACATAGTGAGTCAGTCGATATCTATAATCTAATGGATCAAGTTCAAATTTGCTTACCTTCTTAAAACTCACTACAGAAGGCTAATCTTCAATTATATAACAATAACATTCTTTCCTTACTCTTAAAGTTATGAACCTTGTCCATTTTTTTTTTTTTTTTTTTTTGGTCCTGAATTCTTGTCTATTACTACTATGGGGTCATAGTCCTATCATTGAGATCCCACTGTCATGGCCATATTCAAAGACAGTTACTAACAATAGTGCCACCTTCAAATTCCATAATTTTTGGTAAGTCTTCAACACATAAATTTTAGTAAGACAAAACCATATAGTTAATATCAGTGATACTACTCTAACAAGTATTATTAAGAATTTAGAGATTTTTTTCAAAAGCAGTGCTAGATGATAAGTGTGATTAAAGAAATACCGACTTATCCAATGCCATGTCAGCTCAGCAGTTCCTTGGAAAGCGAGTCATGGTAGAGGAAAAAAATTCACTAGCTAGTTGGTCCGGAATTTTCAATCTGTTTAGATAATGTTTAGACTGATTATCAGTTCATTTAATCTAACTATATACATGCTGTCTTCCTTGTATTAAACATACTTGTAAATCAACTATTTGCAGCTCACTGTTGAGCAAGAGACCTTCCTATAGTCGTGTGTTGTTTTCTAAGTTCACATTAAATTTATTGTTAACATTTAAAAATCTGTGCATTACCTATATGTATTTATTTTTTGTTCAATATTGGTTAAAGTATGTATATTATTATTTTTTGTTTTTGTTTTTTTGTTTTTAAGAAACATTGAAAATGAATTTTATTTTTTTAATTTTTTGTCTCTTTATTTTTTAATTTTTTAAAATTTATTTATATATAAATTTCACAACATTGTAATCCCAGGGATTTACCCACCCACCCCCCTCCTCACCATTTCTCCCCTTTCTCCCCTGCCCAAAGTTGTGTGCTTCAGTTTGATGCTTAGCTTGTTTTGACTTTTCCTCATGGCTTTTGTTTATTTTTTCCCTATATCCCATTTGTCTTCTGTCTTTTTCTTTTTGACTTGTTTCTGTTAATATGATTTCTTCTAAGTACATCCATGTTACATTAAATCATCAAATTTGTCATTTTTAATTGATGAGTAATGTTCCATAGTGTATATATACCACATTTTTTTCATCCAGTACCCTGTTTTGGGGCATTTAGGTTGCTCCCAAGTCCTTGCAATTATAAATAGTGCTGCAGTAAACATCCTAGCACAGGTGTCACTTTGTAGCCACATTGAGTTCTCTTTTGGGTAGATTCCCAAGAGAGCAATTGCTGGGTCAAATGGTAGTTCCATTTTCACTAGAGGGTCTTCCACACAGCTTTCTAGTGTGGTTGGACCAGTTTACATTCCCACCAGCAGTGTAAGAGTGTTCCTTTCTCTCCACATCCTCTCTAGCACTTGTTGTTGCCTGTTCTTTGGATGTGGGCCAATCTTCCTGGTGTAAGGTGGTATCTCATTGTGGTTTTGATTTGCATTTTCCTTATTGCTAGTGATGTTGAGCAATTTTTCATGTGCCTGTTGGCCATTTGTATTTCCACTTGGGAGAAGTTTCTTTTCAGTTCTTCTCCCCATTTTTTTAATTGGGCTTCTTGTTTTGCTTTTGTTTAGTTGTGTGAGTTCCAACCTATATATACTACCTTTAAAAAGTCTAAATGTGTAGAGACATTTAAACAAAATATAAATTTTCTTCTTCTTTAGAGCTTAATTTTAATATTCAATTTAAACTCAGATGTGTTTCAAGTTCTACATAATTTTGATAAAAAATACTAGTACTAGTATTTATTCCACTTAGTTTAGTAAGTATACAACCCCCTATGAGATAAACTCTGTGCATGTACATTAAATATCTCCCTGGGGCCTCCTTTTTTTTATTTTATTGCTTTGTAATATAATATGAAGTGATCATATTTTTCAACAAGCTGGTTTGCATTAAACATCAGGCTTACTCATTCCCCTGAGTATGTTTAAATATACTGTTATAACAGCTGGGCTAATGGTTGAAAATCAAAACTAAAGTTGTATTGTCTTTGTAATCATGCATGCATATGAGAGTGTGTGCATGTATGTATCACTGGACTGAAACACCTCTTTGCTATGACTGATTTGGGAGAATATCTTATTAACCTAGGAAGATCAGGTAAATTATTCCTCTGTGAGTAAGAAGTAAAGAGTGGAAAGCAAAACCATTGGAAAACCTTGGAACAAGAAAACGATCTAATGAAGTGAATAATAGTTTACACATGAATAAATAATTGCAGCACTTATGTGCTACTCTGTTTGATTGCAAGAATGGAAATGAATTGTTATAACTGGGGTTTTCATTGCCTTTCTCAATATGTTGTTCTCTAAAATGTCATATAAGTCAGTTTGATGTTATTAATGAAATAGAATTGTCAAAGAAGCCATGTTCTTCTCTTCCTGTAGTTTGTTGAAATATTCCTGGCTCTTCCTTGGACTTATTAGAAAAATTAAATTAAAACAACATTTTGACTCAGACTGCTTTGATAATTTTATGAGTAAGTCTATGAATGACTAACAGACCTCTCTTTCTGTGACCCTCACTCCTTGTCCCTGTGCTCTTGTATTTTTGAATTGGTTTTAGTTACAATTAAACACCATGCTGTTTACAATGTTAATTATTTTATTTTTGAAAATTCTCTTTCTGAATAATTCTTCCCAATATTTAAAACTTACTGCATATTTTCGATCATCAGCAGAAATCTGTCACTGAATTAAGTGAACTGTAGATACCATTTTGTTTTACCTTTGACCTGTTTTTGTTTCCTTCACTGGACTTTTTAGCCCAGCTTCTTCATCAAATCTTTCTAAAATTTAAATTTCCAAGAAACTTGTGTTGAATTGAATATATATTAGAAAAAAGAGATGAAGACTTTGCAACTAAATAAGAAAACAAGTTTTGTTTTGATATTGATATTTAACTACATTTGAAATCACCTGTCAATGTCAAAGAAAATGAAACATTATGGTAAGATTATCTCTTGTTGTTATTCTAGAATATAAGTAATAGTTAACCACAGATGAAATTAATATAAATTTCACATACAGATTGCAAACTAAATGAATAGACCTGGTAGATAAAAGCTAGCTTGATATTTTTGCTATTTGTTAAAGTTTATTCACAGGTGACTTGAGTACTATATAGGTTTGGTGTATGTATCTCTTTAAGCCAGAATTGTGGTTAGAAATGCTGCAAAAGCCAGCAGCCTGAATAAACTTTACAAAAAGTAAGAAATACCAGCCCATAACCTGACCAAACTTTAGGAAAAGTAAGAAGTTGATAATTCTGCACCTGAAAATAGCAACCCATAACCACAGTCTTATGTTTTGACACTAATTTTTCTAAATATTAGTATATTTCATTTGTGCAGATCACGTAAAGAAAATTCAAAGAGTGAAATTCTTTCAGAAGAACAAATTAGTGTGATTGGCATTGTCTGGAAAGACTACCCTGCAAAGCTTGTGAGTTATTCAGCAGTAGATCTATCTGCCAAGGATAGAACTGCACTATCATTTCTTTTCCTAGATTTGTCACTTGGAATTGAGGAGTGATTTGACACTTCGGTGAGTCCTTGGTGCTTGGGGAGGGAATGAAACCAAAGCTCTCTAAGCATGTTAATTGAGCAAATTAACATTCCAGGATATGTGTTAGTATCCTGGAAAAGATGACTAAGTTGTCTATATTGTTTCTACCTCAGTTAATTATTTTCTGACAAAAATAAGCATTGACTAGTGTTTTAGTTTTGTAATGAAATTTAGGAATTATAAGGCATGATGAACTACATAGCTAATAGTAATTACACTATTCTTATGGCCAGGTCTCAGACCCACTTTGACTTTCCCAACAAATTCACTTATTGAATGCAAACTAGATTGTCTTATGTGATTTAAAATAGACTGCAACCTGTGTGTTTCCTGTTGGAGTATATAGTGAGTAATTTAGCTCAATATAAAATAATATATAAATATAAAAATTGAAGGATATTCCAAATGTTATAACTCTAGTTTAATTATTTAAAAGCTAGAAGAAAAATACACTATTTTAAAGAAAAACAGAACACATATATACTGATAGTTTTAGATTTTTATAGTTATTTGCATAAAATAGTGATTTGATTATCTAGTATATGGTTTGTCCTTTAGGGATTTTATTCTGTTTCATTCCTATAATAATATGAAATGACTTATACAAGCATCTGGCATTTTAATATGAAGATGAAGACTAGTAATGTCAGGCATTAACTAACTTAATCACTATTACACAGCTTCTTAATGTTAAAAATAAAATTTGAATATAGTTTGCTTGACCCTTAATCATCAAATTATACTCTCTAGAACGAATGAACCTCAAATAAGAATCACAACAATGAATTTGATTGATACCCTAATTATAAATACCAGTATAAAGAACATTGTACAACCATTGAAACTTTTTTCTTTATTTTTATAAATGACAAAATAATTTGTTTTTTTCTTCTACAACAGTTGTATAAAGGGAATGTCTTTAAGAAGATGGCTAGATGTAAATGATATTAATATTAGGTGGAAGGTGCAGGAATTTTGCCTCCAAGTGGACATTCCATTGTATTGGGGCATTATTAAAGGTTGAACTGCACTGTGAGGGGAACTGCTACTGGTGTTTGGTGGGTAGATGTTGCTAAACATTCTGTAATGCACATATAGGCTCCAACAACAAAATCATCCAACCACAAATGTCAGTAGTGCAGAGGCTGAAAATCTAGGTTAGAGTTTGTGAAGAGCTACACATCAGTGGATTCTTTTAGTTTTGTTTTGATTTGAATTTCAGTTGTGTTAAAAGATCAATTACTACTGATATTGCTGCCTTCTAGGCTACTAATTGTCTTCTAGAAGAGATCTTAATTTTAAAGACCTTCATTCTTGTGACTGGATTTTAAATCAAGTTCAAGTTAAAGAAATGTTTTTGATATGCTAAAATTGAACATGGGTTATTCCTTACAGCAAAATCTATTCTTATTCACTACCTGACAAAGCCACTTACTATTTTCATAAGATTTCCTGATCTTTGAGACATAAAGGGATGCTTGAGTGCTTCCTTTGAATTAGCAGATTTCTGAGAGTGTGTACAGGGCAAATAATGAAATTTAAAAGTAATTTAGATTAAAAAAAGAACACTAATAATGAAGTTTATATAGAAAGAAATGTCTTAGGAGATACCGTTCCTTAGAAAAAACATTTTGTAATGTTTGAAAAAAATATATATATGCACATATAATTTGCATTTGCCTTCAATATGTATGTGTGTGCATATATGCATGCATATATGTGTGTGCATGTGTATGTATGTATATATGTATATAATTCCTGTCATTGATCTACCCTAAATTAAACAAACCTTTATTTAGTGATTAGGGCTTATGAAGAGCCACTAACACATATTTCTCAACATCTTTAAGTGGCAAAATATTTATCAATAGATAGAGTGGTTTATGTGAATAATATAAATCTGTAAATAGAGATAAAGCTTTCTAAAGTTTGTGTTAGTATTAGTGTTAATATAAGAGATTTCCTGTCACACATTTATCTCATGCCCTGTTGCTATAAAGTGAAAATAAAAATTTCTTTCTGTTGTAAGAATGTTGCTGTCACAACAAGGCAGATTAAATTGCAATGTCTGCTTTTAAAAAGGGGACCTGCAAACTTAACTACAGGCTACTGATAGTCATGAAACATCCTTCTGACTTGTGCCTTGACTTAAATAATCTTTTCTCTCTATAACTGTCTTCAGTAACACCCAAACACACACATGCATACACACCCAAGTACACACATACACTATTCTTTGGCATATTGATTGCAGCTTCTGCTTTTTGTTCAGTCTCAATCTGACAGATCTTCCCTAAACAAAGAAACACAAAAGTGAAATGCTGTCATGGAATTGAGGTAGATTTCATTGCCTTTTGGTCTTATAACTGAATCAATTTTCCTTCCATAGGGATATAGTTATTCATACAATAGAACTGCTTAGTATATATGTATGTTTCTTGTCATTGTTATAAGTTCTTGCCTGTTGTCATCCAATTATTGCACAATACTCAAAAACTGGTGGATAGAGAGCAGTATTATGTATTCCAGAAAACAGGGAGTAGACAATGCCAAGGTGTAAGAGAATTGATCCAGTACATTTTAAAGTGGCATTTTAGCCTAAAGTGGCATTTAACCTAAGAGAACTGCCTGATTTTTAAAGGACTGATGCAGCCTTCTGTATCTTTGAAAAAGAAATAATAGCCCTAAAAGCTGGTGATCCCTGAAGACCTGCCAGACACCTCGGGGTAAAATGCTGGGAGAATCTGGCCCCAAACTTAGACCTAACAGGAGGTATTGTTCACCATTCCATTTTAGGTAGCATATTGGCCAGAGGAAACACTGTTCTTTTGCATAATGACTCCAACAGTAAATCCTCCAGGAAATAACAGGCACCCAATTAGTTAGATTGTTGCTGGGCACAATATCAGGAATAAGCTTTTCTATTAATTTCTTTTTATATGTATATATGTGTATATATTTTGTCCTTTAAATCACAAACTCAGTAAATGGATTTTGGGATACCTCCTCCACCTCCCTCCCTTAGGTGGCCCCTCCATTCTCTCACACCCCTTTCTTTGTTGTCTGTGTTAAGTCCACTGGTCTCTTTCTTTCCTGTGGTAGTATTTTTTCATTGGGTGAAGGATTATGTTCTCGGAACCAGGCAAGCCTTGGTGGTAGGATTTCAGCCTTAAGTGTGTGTGTGTGTGTGTGTGTGTGTGTGTGTGTGTGTGGTGTGTGGTCTTTCCATGCTTTCTCCTTGCAGGCTATCTTCTCCATATGGCTCTGATGTCATGTTTAGGGGGTCTCACCCCTAGCCAGTGTCGGTGAAGAAGTTTCTCTGTTGATACAGGCATGGGAGAATGGCCTTTGTAGATGATCTCCTCTTCCTCAGTTTGCAGCTTTGCTGTGGGGCACACAGTCTTTGGCCTCCTGTAGTGTGGGGAGGGGCACCTTGCTCTCCCAGGAGGCATCTCCGGAATGAGGTGTTGGATCTTCCCGACCCGGAGAGCACATAGGAGTGCTTCATGATATTTTGTTTCTATAGAAGTTTCTCCTGTATCACCTGGATTGAATCTTTTGATTGTCCATCTGCTGTGTCCAGCTCATGCTTGTGGGATGGATTTTTACCTGGTCCCTCACCCATTTTATGATGGGGTTTGTGTTGTATATGTTCTTGTTCCTCCTGAATATTAGCTAGAGAGTGATGAAATGGAGGGGGCACCCCCCTCCCCACACACCCCTTTGCCCCTCACTTGTCTGCCATTGCAGGGTGCCTCCCTGCATGGGGGCAGGGCCCAGATGTCCATGCATGTGCCATCCCAATCCCCCTTGGGCTGGGGCCTGGGAGCAAATGCCTCTGCTGATCTGGGCTGCAGATAGCATCCGTGCAACAACCATCCACTGGTGGATGGGGCTACAATTCCTTCCATTCCCCCCCCCCTCCTGGGCTCTCCAGATTTGGGGGAGGCTTACCCTTGGGTCTTCTCCACCCTTGCTCTCCTCTGGCTAGGGGTGGAACAGTGGGAGCTCCAGGCCACATGGAGGCCTCCAGACTGACCTGGCTATCATCCCCAGCGGTGTGCAGTTGGCCTGGACAACACTGTACCCTCCCCTCCGGATGAGAGGACACACTTCTCTGGGGCATCCCTTCCAGGCGCAGCCTCTATTAATTTCTTATTCTATTTCTTGGCAGCATTGTTATTTTTTTTCTATCTGCTTGACTGCAATGGCCTAAGAAACAATGAATTTCACTTGTTTGTGACAGTTCTAAAATGTGTATGTGTGTCCTTTTGATGAGAGCACTTGGGGTAGGATCTAGAATAAGATGTAAGTTAGTGAGTGTTCTTGGATAATAACATATTGAGTGTTTCCATGATGGTGCATATATGAAAAAAAGTAGTGACTGAGGGCTAATCAAGAAGACTTGGTGTCAAACACTGTTAACCTGCATGCACTGCCCTTGAATATTGACAAGAAAGTTGGGAAGATACCCACTTACTCAGCCACGTTAAGGATTAAAGAAAAATGATTTGGAGACAGAGCCAATAGCCACGAGGCTGTACTGGCACAGGTCTTGTGGAGCAAAGCTTCCTGAATCCTGTTCCCAAAACGGTCAGATGTTGGAATAAGTAGGAATATTCAAAAGATAGCTCAACATTCAGGAGGTAAGACTTGTACCAAGAAACTGATGAATTTGCTACAGGATCCAACTTCAATAAAGAGAATTGCTATGGGTCAAGGAAGGTCTCATCTGAGAATAAGTAATGGATGCATGGGAGAAGGGAGTAAGTTCTCAGAAACTAGGAAATTGAACATTTCAGCCACAGGATCACAGAAATATATGGCATGAAATAGTACTGCCATTTTAGCATTACAGGCCATCTGTGTCAACTTCATCATGGTCCAACTGACCATGATGAAGCCAACAGTAAATTCTGTGGTAAATAGGCTAAGCTTGTGCCAATTGCTATGACTGAGCACCTCATCACCAAGTCTGGAAATCTAACTTCATTCCAATTGCCAGCTCTCATCGGAAATGAAGAGCTAAGAGTTGAAACAAACTCTGGATGATTTCATTCATATATAGAAAATAGAGAAACAATACAAAGTAATGAGAGAGCAAAACCAAAACAAAGTCTAGAAATGACTGCAGAATTGATGCCATTAGAAATGGAAGAGGGAGGTAGAAGCTAAATTTAGAGGAGGTATATGTATGATAGAGGGACATAGGTGTTCTGGGGTCGGTGGGGTGTGTAATGTATGTTTGAGGGTGTGTGAACCTGTTTATCTGAGTCATATACAGTGGTGTAAACTACTGATATATCAAATAAATAAACTACTAAAATTCATAAACTAGGTGTAAAATGTGAACAACATAGAAGCAACCTAATTTTCTATTTGAAATGTCTTGTTTGTAAAGTTCTTATTCTACTAATGGTATTGATGCATTAGTAGCTTAATTTTTACAGGTACAAGAAAATTTAGAATAGAGTTAAAATTTATTTTAAAAGTGTGTAAATGATCTGAATTTCATCATCTCCATTTGATCTAAATGGCAAGTCATGCTTCAGAGCAATAGGCAAATGCTCTTTCTACAGGACTGCAAGTATAAATTTGTCTACAGGCACAATATTTATTAAATTTGAAATAGTACACACACATACACATGCATATATGTATATATATATATATATATATATATTATATATACACACACACAAATTATAACATGGAGGTTTTCAGGAGACTAGCCTTTCTTGGTAATTGAGTATGGTATGACATCAAAGATAAAGTAGTATGAGTGCTAAGGAAGGAAAAGACTGGAGGTAGGATAATCTTTGAGTGAGTCGTGGCAAAATACCCCATGGAAGAAGACTGTGATTATAATATGAACACTAGCTCATGCGAGTTGGTGGGCTTATGTTTCTGTTTTAAATTAATCCATACTGATCTGTAGTAATGCTGAAATGAAGCATGTGAATGTGTGAAGGGCAGATCTTGTCCTGAAGCATGTCCTCTTGTGTGAAACTATTCTGCTTTGTGAAAGAGCCTTCAATAGCTCTTTTTTCCACATCAGATCAATTACTTCCTTTAAAAAAAATCTAGTAATGCAGCTGGAAAAGTGCAATTGAGCATTTCAACAGTCCTTACTTAAGTCTCTAGTTGTGTCTAAGATGAGACTATTGCTTTTTTAAAGCATTAGTAAAGACAGCTGTTGTTAAATATATGACATTTTCTTCAGAAAACAATAGATTGGAAATCCATGAACTAAAATTTCTAGTCCTAAGTCCTTGTAAATTTGTGTATGACTTGAATAAATGATGATTATTAAGTTATTTGTAAAGTAAAGATGCTATAAAGAGTTTGTGGTAAAAATTATTCATATATGGAACAGAATTTCTTGGAATGTGAATGAACTCTAATATGAGGAAACCTGACTTTGCTCCTGGATTCCCTTTAAGTAATATTGTGTAGCCATTATAGCAATTTGATTACATGAAGATATATTGTGATTCAAAATATTTCTTCTAACTACTACCAACATATGGGATTATTTTGAATTTACTATTTTCAAAAAACAAAAATGAAGAGCTATGTAGCAATCCTTAGCAGTGTAAAGGACTATCTGTTCTCTTTTCAAGAGTCTATTAATTTGATACTTCTAGCATATAACTATCAATATCATCAGTTATACAAACCAATTAGATCTATCTGAGAAGTATTATTGTAGAACTAAAGAATGGCTGGCCCTGTAATTGATGGGATTATTTTTCTAATAACAATTTCAAATTTATTTGAATGGCTGCCAATTGGAAAAATTTTAGAATTATTGAAATAACACTTAAAATAAAGTTTCATTGACTATGGGGGTTAAAAATGTTTATTTTTTAATTTTTAAAATAGTAAATTTTTAAATTTTCAATTTTTAAACAAGTAAATATTGCAATAATGAAATATCAAAATGTCCTAAGGAGTGCCATGTTTTGTTTTGTTTTTAAAGATATGAGGGAAATAAAGAACACTAAACTCTGAAACTTTCCTGTTACCTTTCACCCTCTCTTTCCTTTGGATGTCATAATATGAACTAGTTAGATGGATGCTTCTCAAATATTAATAATATATCATCGATGTTAAGAAAATTAAAATTTACTTTTATTCTCTTTAAAACATTTAAAATAGAGTAAATAAAATAGAGCATTACAAATTTGTAAATAAATATATTGTTTATACCAATGATAATCAAATGAAAAATAATTTTCTTCTAGATGAATTCTTATGTCTGGTCAGTTTTATCATTGCAAAGTATTGATCTACAATAGCAAGGGACACCATTGATAGTTTTCTGTTACAGCTGGGTATTGCACTGACCCTGAGCTACACATGTAGTTAGTATGAAGTCCTTCCTTAAAATCCACATAGATATACTCATTAACATGGAGTACGGCAGTGAGGGAGACATGACTTCTGTCCACAATTGGATTCCAGATGTATACAGACATAACTCAGGGACTCCAGTTATGCAGAATAGGAAAAAAAGCAAACTTCCTAGGAAATATTTCTCAGTAAAAATGAAGTTTGACATAGTGAGCAGGATCATATATTTGCCTGTGATTGAAATCGGGTGCAAAAGGGGCAGAAGCCATCAACAAACAAGCCACAGGTTCACATCACCTGCGTGTAGGAGCTTCCAGACCCCCCCCCAAAAAAAAAATTAACAACAGGATTTTATTTATTAACATGGGAAATTAACCAGGAAAATGAAAAGTCCTCAAAGCCACAAGTGACTAGTTATCTTACCCCAGTCACCATTTTCAGTCCCACAGGTCCCGAAGACACATGTCCAAAATGGTGCCCTTTGCCCCTCCAAAACTGAAGCAGGCACTGCAAAGTCCAGTCTTTTACCAGCATCTTCTCTTGTTTCTTCTCCAGTGTTCCCCACTGCTCCACTTCTCCAAGGCTCTTCAAACTTCTTACACAATTGCTGATGTTCAAATTAGCTTTTCAGCTCCCTGGCCATCTCCAGGTATCAGCTCACTATGCCACCTTGCTGTGGTGCCACATTCTCCGTATCGGCTACTCACCATGGTTCCTTGCCATCTCTGGCTCACTCTTCCAGGGGGCTTACCCTAGCCAGGCCACATGGGCCTGTTCTTTCAGTCCACCATTCTTGTCTCCTTCTTTTCCCTTTCCTTTTTACTTTTTTCTTTCTTCTTCTTCCTCTTTTTTTTTTTTTTTTTTAACCCTTGTTCCTTCCTTTTATCTGCCTTTTGGTGCTTTTTGTTTCTTCTGGTGCATCTTTCTGTCAGAGCCCACCCACCAGGGTATTTTGGCACCAATACAAGTTTACTGTGTCACTAACCTATATCATGACCACAGACTTAGATACTCAGGTAGGTATAACTATGGGAGA
Organism: Uropsilus gracilis; assembly: GCA_004024945.1. Taxonomy (NCBI): domain Eukaryota; kingdom Metazoa; phylum Chordata; class Mammalia; order Eulipotyphla; family Talpidae; genus Uropsilus; species Uropsilus gracilis. The sequence goes on from PVHY01001261.1 coordinate 62,303, forward strand.
AAATAAAATCCACACATCTGGATGTGGATCCAAGCAAACCTTGTAGCATAGTGGCAGAAGGTGTGTTTTGTCTTTCAGAGGGCACTTGGTTATTAGTAGTATTTGCCTGGTCCGATGACCAGCTGCACTTTGGTTCATAGAGGGCCTCAAATAGAGCCACTGGGCCAGTGAAGGACTCTAGGTTTGGCTAAATGGGGGAAATGGTTGCAGGTTGTTTTTGCATCAACAGTGATGGAAACCCAGTAGGGCTAAGGACTGTGTATCGATAGTTCTATGTCATCTCTGGTTTTCAGAAAATGATTGATAAAACTAGGTTCTACCTGAAATATTTGAACAAAGAAAGATAATTAAAATTCTGATGGAAAAGCAAGAGGATTTTTTTTTAATTTATAAGGGTGACTGATACTTTAGGAAAAGGATTTCGGTCTCTCATAGTCAAATTCCAGTATCAAAATTGGCAACAAATATTTAATACAAATGTAAATCCATTGACATCAAGAGTTATTTAATGAAGATATGCAAAGTATTTTTCAGCATTCTCTTATTTTGGCATTTATTAAAGTCATCAGTTGCAAAGGGAAATTCAAGACCCCACAATGAGCAAATGGTGAAAAAGGGATTTTAAACCTTGGTATTGTGTATTTAACATAACTTGCTACTGGGAGAAATAAGTGACAAGAGCACTTGTAAAATGAATGTTAGATGACATATTCCTTTGGACTTTAGTAACAAATATACTCTATTCCTTGAACATTTTAGTGTTTAAATCAGTATTCCATCTGAATGTCCCTGCCATGTATTTCTGGTGTAGATTTACAGTGATGGTAGTTAGCATGATTGAACACTTGATGGTTTCTATGAACAGTGGAGTGTTCATCTGACAAATTAAAATGAGTGAAAATGTTGAAAATACTGTTTGAGAAAATCTCATTCTTTAAGAGTTTATGATTTGTTTGTTTAGCTCTGGGGGAATTTCTATTTATAATATTGCAGTATGTTTTAATTAAAGGCCAAATCAGACAACTTATGTTTTGTTTCTGAGATGCACTGAGATGAATTCACATAATGATATCAATATAGCTATTGATATATGCTTTGATGTACAAAATGAAAGTCCTTACTTGATACACATGTAGAGGGTTGATTTTATTACCTCATGAAAGATTATTATTTAAGCCCAGCATGTAAATTAAAAGCTTATGTTGGTCATTCTGTTTTGAAAAGTTTATAAGAATCTTTTTGTTGATATGGTTTATAAATATCCTTTGTTCTGTCAACCTTAGCATTTAATGAATGCTAGAAAAGAGGATATGGGAGAGAGTATTATCATATTTATAGATTCACTTATTTACTTTGCAGTAACTCATAGTTATAAAATACCACTTATATGTCAGACATTATTTTAGGATATGGAATACAACAGTGAACAAATTGAAAAAATGTCATTGCCTACATACATTTTTACATTTAACGTGAGTGCAAGAACTATAAACCAACCAAATAAACAAAATTCCAAAATGGACAAGCAAACTATATAGTACGCAGAAGATAGCAACAATAAATTAAAAAAAAAAAAGCAGTGTATGGAAAGTGTTGTGGGTTTCAATTTAATGTATAATTATCTGGAAAGACCTTGTGGAGTAGCTAACATGTAACAAAGACTTCACAAGTGAGGAAATATATTTTTCAGCTATATCCGGGGAAAGTAGAACGATTGCAAGTGCAAAGCCTGAAGCAAAAAACAAACAAACAAACATCTAGTGTAGATGGAGCTGAAGTGTAAATGAAGAACTAGATGGATGAAGGATCAGAGAGATGGAACCAAATTTTACAGAACATTGTAAATCATTAAGAGATATTGGCTTTACTTTTGGGAGAGGTAAACAATGGAAGGTTTGGAGTAGAGTTGCTTACTGTTTTAAAGGGCATGATCTTTGTTGTAGAAGCAGAGGAATCGAGTAACTCAAGCAGGAAGTGCTGTTAGCAACAGTTATGATCAGTTTCTGATATTTGTTAATTTATTATTGAGTCAAATTCATGGACAATATAGTACACAGATCTTAAGTATATAATTTGATGAGTTTGGACAGATGACTGCATCCATGCATGCAGCTACCCAATCTTCTATAACTTCAAAGATGATGATGAACACTATGTCTACAAGTCTCCTCACTCCCCTTTCCTGTCAGTACCCTTCCTGTCATAGCAATCACTGTGAAATCTTTTCCCAGGGATTGATCTTTTTCCCCATTCTTCAATGTTTGTGTATAAGATTATGCATTTTGGACTCTTATCTGATGTTCTTTCATCTTTGTGTTTTTAAGATTTACCTATGTAATGTCTTTGTCACAATATTCAACATCTTTAATGAACTATTTATAATGATATAAAACATATGAGCTGGAACATAAAAATCCAGAATTACCATATGTTCTATGTCAGAAAGGTTTTCTTCTTTTTTAATTGTTTGGAAGTAACATTTTGAGTTTTTATGATGCAGTATTTTGTATGCAAGTGTTGTGATACCAGTAGTTATACTTTTTTATTGTTGACTTGTATTCCATTGATGGATAGACTACTATTTAGTTACTCATTTACCTTTGGTGGAACTTAACATTGTGTTTCCTTTAAATAAAACTGCTAGAAAAATTCTGGTGTAGTTATTTTTTCATAAGGATATATATAATTTCTTTCTTTAGGTAAATATTAAGTATATATGTATGTGTCTACATGTTACACACATATTATATATGTATGTGTGTATATATATACACATGTGTGTATATATGTATATATATATGTATGTGTGTATATATGTACATAATTAATGGCACAGAATTAAGCATACATTTAACATTTTAACAATGTATACTATCACCAGAAATATATGAGACTTCCAACTGCTATATATCCTTATAGTGTATTATGCCATCAGTCTTTTTAATTTTAATAATTGTATATATAGAGTTTGAATTTTATTTGAATTTTGATTAGCATTTTCTGAATATAATTTTATGGAAGAGTGATAGGATGTCTTGATAGTTTGGGTTGTTAGGAGAGAATAGAATAGAAGATGACTATTTTTTGTCTGATTAAGTGAAAACTGTATTAACTGAGATAGGATTGATCAAACTAAGAGAAAAAGGAAGGAGGAGAAGGAATGTCATAAGTCTAAGGGGGAATATATTAACATTCACTTTAGCGAAGTTCAAGTGGAGCTAGCTAGTAGGAAGTTGATTGTAAGTTTCAATTTCAGGGAAATGTCTATTTGAGGTCATTAGTATGTAGATAATACATAAAGTGGTGAGATTTGATCGTATCACTTATGAACTAAGTATAAGTAGAAAAGAGATGAACTCTATTTACAAATAGTATCTGCTATAATAGAATATTTCAAAACAAATCAGGTAAGACTGAAATGAAGCAGCCAGAAGGAGAAGGAAACATGGAAGCTTGGTACTTCTGAACCAAGAATGGAGAGTTTGCTCTAAACAGGGAGTGATGAACTATGTCCAATATTTGCTAAAGGAATGACTGTTGCAGCTAAAATCTGCAACAATCTTGGTCAGAGAATAAGGTGCTTAAACTGATAATATTGAGGGTCCAGTTAGGACAAGATCACATCAAGAAAGGAATTTAAGGAACAGAAAGTGTATTGGAAGCAACTATGTATATAGACAAAATAGAATAGTGAACTAACTCTATTACCATGTCATTTAACAAGAAGAAAAATGAAAGTTCTGGATTTATCTTGTATGCTGAATGCACCAGGGAAGTCATGATTTACCATTAGACCAAATATAGAGAATTTAATGGATTTAGTTGACTACACATGTAGTAACGATTTCACAATTTGATTGTCAAATATTTTCCAGTAAAGTTTCCAGAAACAGTTTGCCAAAAATATTAATTTTAATCTGCATTAAGTAATAACAACCTAAATAAGAAAGCATGTGCCACTTAGCATGGAAAAACAATATCTAAATATGTATATATTATATATATATATATATGGAATGTACCAAATATATATATATATATATATATATATGGAATGTACCATATATATATATATATATATATATATATATATATAGAATGTAATATATATATATATATATATATATATATATATATATATATGGAATGTACCAAAGGAAGAAAGAATCAAGACTGTGAAAGAATTTCAAACTATGTCAAATGATCATACTGTTCCAAAGAGATATTTTCATAGAGTTCTCTAAAATGAAAAGAAAAAGAATTGGCATTTGATATTCTTTCTTGTAAAATCTATGATGAGACAATATAGAAATAACCCTTCTTGACAACAGTTATATATATCTATTGCTGGCTTTATCAGATGTCACTTTGAAAGGACACTGGGATCAGAGAACGGGGTGCTTGGGTTGCCTCTGAGAAAGTTTCACCAGAATTCCCCTTTCAGTGGCATAAAGCAAATCTCCTCATGAGGCAGAGATGTATAGTTGTATCCAAAAGAGTAGGTTTATCTTTTAAGGGGAGAGTAGGGAAGGGGAGTGGAGGACACTTGCAGAGATACAAGCAGGCAGAAAGAGCTGTATCTAAAAGGGACAGTTAGTTATAACTAATATCTGTGTAGACACAGGTGGGCAGCCTTAAGAGGAATGCTGCCTCTCCTGCTTTGCAAAGGGAGAAGGTCAATGACGAGATGAGAAACCTCCATCATCACAGGCTGGCAGGAGAGATAGGAGAGATGCCTTTTACCAGTGCAAAATTGTGCTGATACAGTGTTTTTCTCTTTGGGAGGGGTTCCTTCCTTTCTGGAATTGTTATCTGTTGTTAAACTACTTCTACAGTGTGACTAGGTTGATTTCTAAGGACAAGTAATTTTTTATAATGGGTTCCATCTCCGTATTCCCACCTCTCATACGTACCTACCCTTCTACAGCTATAGCAGTCTGCTGCTTGCTATAGAACCCCCCACTCCAGTTTCCCATCTTATGAGGCCACCTTCCCAAATTTTCTACTCTGCTCACCCATCAATCAACAATGTGATCCTTGAAAAATGAATAAACTGGGTCTAACTTTATGGTAAATGCTTGTATTTTATGCCTCCTAAGAATAGTTATAAGGCCTATCATTAGTTTATGCAGAAACATGCCATTCAAGTTGTGACATACCTTCATCCTGATTTCAGAAATATCAAAATATATTTTAAAAAAACCCTTTATTGATGAATTATAGTGAGTAGAAATTATAGACTAGTTTTAAATAATAGTTGTGCTTTCTTGGAAACATCCCAAATAGAAATATACTATAGAAATCTATATGATTGAAAGCAGACTTTTTATATTTTATGGAATATAAAATTATTTTTTACAAAAAAGCACAGCAATATATGTTTTCCTTAAATTTTTCAAAACATGTGCAGCTATTTGAGATCACTAACAAAAATTTTATTTTACTTCTTTTATTAAAAATTGAGGTAACGTTATGAAACACTGGAAGGTTCACAAACCTGCTTAAATGAATTGTTGGACTCTCAAACTTCCAGAAATGAAGTGAGCTACCACTGCCATCAATAAGAAACAACAGAAACTCAGAGTGATGTAAAGAAAGTGGAATTTATTAAGGGATAGTGTAGATTATAGCTCCCACAGGACAGGGGTTCACAAGTGAGATATCCATGAGGTAATTTATGTATGTTTTTTTAGGTGGGCTTCTGACTCCTGCTGAGACAAGCACTGCTGAGGCCTCTTGCTACATTTCTAGTTCTTGTTTTTTCCCATCATTGTCTTTCTCCTTGGCGAGCAGATCTTTCCTTCTGGCACTGTATTTTCATCTGGGGTCTCTGACCAGTGGACACCTACCAGGTGCTTATTTTCTGTCTCAACCTACTGGGTGCTTTTCTTACTCCCTGTCTTCACTGGATCACAATAGTGTATATGACGCAGCGTTACAGATTCACCCTTCCTCAAATGTATGTAGTCACATTATACCTACAAAATTGGCGGGAGGGAGGAGAGCTGGTATGAATTATCCAGGCAAACTGTTATTCTTCCTTGCTCTGTGAGCATTCCTTTTGACTGTTAGTAGCAAAGTAAAGATTATATGGAGTATGTCAGAGAATACATATGGAGTATGTCAGAGTATTCTTATTCCACTGCAGAGCCTCCTTCAGGTTTGCACTACTTGCCACTTTCACAGTTCTACCTGTATCATAGAGTTCATGTACTTCCTGCACCTTCTGGGTTTATGAATGGATTTTGTCAGCATGTTTCATCTTTATTACCAAGAGATTTTCCTTGAGGTCATATTAGACTGTTAGAGAGCAGCTAACTTCTGAGCTGTTAGTGTAATGTTGATTAATGGGCTGTTTTCCTGTCACTTGAGTGGAGATGGTGCATTATCATTAAAAATGACTAAATTAAGGATGTTTTACCTTTAATTCTGGGTTTTTTATGCAGAAAACTTGGCTGTAAAAATAAAAGCTTGGCTGTAAAAGCACATTTTTTTTTTTTTGGTAATCTGGTAGAAAGTATCTGGTAGAAAGCTGGTTTTCAGGCTTAAGTAATCTCAGCAGAGAACAAAGATGTAGATTCTTTAATACCAAAACATGTAACTTCTAAAGTTCATGGTTTTTTGATTGCTGAGATCTAGATCATATAATCATAGCAATTATAAATCAGCTTTTAAGATCCGTTTAAAGGAAGATGATACAAATCCAGAATCCAGATATTATCTGATCTTATTATCTGATCTTCTTAATCTTATGAATGAGGTAGGAAATATTTTATTTAAGAAAACATCAAATGGGACTTAAATGTCAGCTTCCATAAGGATTTAGATAGGACAAACTGGGAACAAGCAGCAGGAAGCTGTTTTACTTCTGAACATGCTCAGTTGTAAAATATTCTTTTGGTTTGAACTATTAACCTTTTTAATACTTCTCCATCATAATAGAGGTAAGTGGGAGGTAGGCATGGGGTTAGTCAGCTGCCTTTTCCCAATACTGAATCCGGAGTGAATTCAATTTTGGTTAAGGTAGAACAGCATTTCATAAGAAATACTTCAATTAGGCACAGCGGAAAAGCTAGTGCTGCTGTATAATCACCACAGTGAGGCTTTCAGAGTGAAACTCATCAATGCCAGATGATGCCTTCCTGTTGCATTGTTGCAGCATTCCCTTCTAGGTCATCACTCTTGGAATTTTGATAACATGACTGTCAACACTTCAGACTACCCAGGGAGCATACCACATCATGGGTCTGTTATACCATCCTGCATATTTTATTTGACCATGAGACAGAGTTGACCTGAACATCTGCCTGTGTTCATTTTAGTAACATCTTTATAATTCTGTTTTGGCATCACTTACCCTTTACGCTATTTTGCATTGTCAGGCAACATGCTTATTGCACATGGACTATGTCCTAAACATCAGTAGATCCCTATAGAAAAGTGCTTCAAACTATCATTGTTGCCTGACCAGACATGAGTGTTCTAACTAACTAAGGGAGTGTAAGTTACAGGTCTGTAGTTAGTTATGTGTCTGGTTTTTCCAACTGAGGTCTTTGTGAGATCACCATATTTTCTTTCCTTCTAGAGACTTAACTAAATCCTGAAGATAGAGTGAGATGCAAATAAGGGAATAGTTTCCTATGATAGGAGCAGAAGTTGTGAAGTATCTTTTCCTTAAGTTCCTTTTCTATATAATTGATGCTCTCATTTATCTATGTCTTAGTTTATAAAATGATGACATATGTCTGAAATAGTGCACATTGCAGCCACTGAAAGCAAACAAATAAGTTGGGGGTAAGGGAATTATTACTAGGGAGTAAAATAAAGTCAAGTATAAATTTAATAAATTTAAATGTGCACTCAACAATGTGTTTGATGACTGTAATTTTATCATAAAATCTAAAGAGTGAAGAAAACATACTATTCATGCAGTTTGAAGTGGTCATGCTATTAGTTCAAGCTAATTCCTCATGAAGAAAAAATGTCTTTAACTTGTGCTCTAGCCATATTTATATTGTTCTCAAGGGAACAATGTCATGAGATTTACATGATCAACAACACCCCTCCAGTTAATCCAATAAAAACTTTCTATAGACCTTTAGTGATTGTCAACATTTGATGTGAACCACAGTGGACCATAGACACTGTAGCCCAGTGTAAAACAACTGTATGAGAGTCTGTAAAGGGCAATTTGTAAGGACTAGAACTGAGTATTATAATTGTCTGTTTTTGTTCCTGGGACTAAAAAACGAAACAAAACAAAATCCTTTATACTATCTAGAACAGAATTTGGCAGACATTTCCTTACCAGGGCAGAAGAAATATTTTTGGGTTTTGGATCAAATGATCCCTGTCATGACCATTTAGCTCTGCTGTGGTAGCTTGTAAGGAGCTTGTAAGGAGCCATTGATAATGTGTAAAAGAGTGAGTGTAACTATATGTCAATCAAACTTGATTGGCAAAACCAGGCAAGGAGTCAGATTTTGTTCATGGCCCTTAGTTTGCCAGTTCTTAGTCTAGAAAAGTAAAAGCTTTTATTATCTGTGGAGTTTTTCTGTGTCTAGAATTTGTATGAACAAAATTGAAAACAAGGAGAGAAATTCAAGTTTATCATTCAAGTTTAAAACCTCAGACAAAAACTTCATTACCAATGAAGGACAATATATGATAGCATCCTCAAACCAGAGAAGGGGTTACCATATTTATTTTAAAAGTAAAATTATGTAACGAGAGCTCTGTCATATCTGGATAAGGGAATATGAGAATGTATCAGCAATTAGGACAAACATCCCCCATAGATGGCTGCCCACAGAACTACAAATTTATGCCCACATGTGAGAGATGGAAAGTGTTCATCATATTTAATGGACTTCCAGGGACATCCAGGTGTGGATCTTGTCTTTCCCACTGTTCCATCTGTGATTTGGAGCAGGTGACCTCATGTGTGGATGAGTTGATCTTACCAGGAAAATAATATAATAAACTGTTCACAAGGATACTGTGAGACATGATGCTTATCCATTAGATAAATGGTTCTTATGCATTAGAGAGAATTAGTTTGCATCCTGAGGTCTATGCCAGGAGTCTCAAATTGTTCAGGAAGAGATTGTATCCAATATATACAAGAGTGTAATTAGTCCTGTAGAACATGGAAATAATAAGCATATGGAATACCAATATGAAAACAGTAGGGTGACTATACATAAACATTGATTTTGGGAAGAAGAGAAAGAATTTGAAGATACAGCTGCCCCTAGCCAACATGACCTGCTGCCACATCATAAGCATGAAGCCTTCAGTTTGCACAGCCCCTGTCACAGAACCTTGTCTCTCTGAGGCTTAGGCTGCCTTCAGGGACTTGCCATCTAGTTGTGCCCCTGCTTTACTTTTACAGTGTATCAAAGAAATGGAAATCCTTCTTGGTACCATGTTTGTATTTTTCCCTTTTCTATACCTGTTCCACTTCCGTTTTCTATTGCCCCCATATGTAGAACTGGTTCTTGTTATGACCCCATATGTAGAAGTGTAAAGACTTTGTAAATCAAGAAGTTAACAGGAGTTCTGTGTTAAAAAATTATTTGGTTAAATAAGCTCAGAGATGCCCAAAGAAGCAAAATAAACAGTTGTCTTTCCTATGGGCCTCTCATTATCTTTGAATATATTAATTTACAGTTTCATGTTCCAAGACAGAAGTGCAGTCTTCAGCTTTCTAAGTTTGATATTAACAAAGAAAAAAATTTGCAACACCATCCTTTATTTTAATGCTCCATGAAGTTGTGGCCACTTAGCTACTGACTACATTTTTCCCATAGCACATTACTTAGGAAAAATTACCTTCCTTTACCATACCCAATATCCTCTAAGAATTTATAATTTTATGACATTTTTTCTAGATATTTTTCTATGTAGATAGTTTTTTTGGACATTATTTCAAGTAATAATATCCAAATGTAAATTTATGACTGAACTTACTGAGTAATATTATAGATAATAAAAATACCAACAATAATATTGATAAGATTAATTGTAAGCAATAAGTATTTTGTTGGATTATCTCATTTAGTTCTCATAAAAATCCTCACAGGATAAAAATGGAGACCAGAAAGGTTGAATACATATTTCTAAAGGTCATTCAACCAGGACCCCTACTCCACACTTTTAGTCACTGGACTCCACTCTCAAGTTAAATGTATAAGAACTGGAAGACATCTGCCTTCAATTATATAAAAATTAGTTTGATCTTGAATCATGTTTTTTTTCCACCCAATAATTTTGTATAAATTGCCTATTGAGAATAATTCTAGTGTTTAAGTTTAAAACTTTAATAAAAGTGTAGAAATCTATATTCCCTTTTGTTTCCTTTTCTCTGGGACATCTATCTGGTTAATTCAATAGATTCATAGAATTATGGTTAAATTTAAAAAGAAAAGGTCATGTAACATAGCTGCTTAGTTTTAAAATGTTATGTGATCTTATTCTTGTTTCTGAAAAACACCGATACCAATGGACCTATTAAGAGATAGATTTCTTACATCATTCCCTGAAGGTACTTATTAGCCCCAAACTGCTCTCTATTTGAAGCAATAAAGGCCAAAAATGATCAATAAAAACTACACAAATTTAATGTGCCTGAAATCTTCTCTGTAAGGTAATAGAAATTTAACTGTGCTTAATAAAGAAATATATATGCCTAATTTTTTTTTGTTTCCATGTAATCAGAATTCATTATTTCTTTAGAGTCTTGTGTATGGTTTTTCATCAAATGGTACAAACTTATTTACTATGAGAAAAAAATATGGGAGGTTATTGGGAAGATGTTCACAATACACAACAATATTAAGTTAGAAGAAGATAACTACTGTTCAATAGAGAGGTTGTGAACAAATACAAATTATAATTATAATAAATATCACCTGCAACTGATGATATTTTTCAGGTGTATGCATGCATATATTTGTACACAAATGGGTGTTTGCATACGCACATATACACAAATGTACACACATGTATATGTCTGCAATCCATTCAATTGATATCAAACTGCTATTCAATTAGCATGCAACATATGAAACTGATGTAATCAAACTTTTAATAGAGAAGATAAAGCTTTTATCAAAGATGACATTTTTTGTTAAATACATTTGGATTTAGAAACGCTAAGAATTTAAGAGTGTCTTATCATAAAGTCTGACGGAGATAGAATTGATGCATTTTTAACTAATAAGTGGTGGGATTTGGTAGAATGAGAAAAAGGAAAAATTGATACTGGTTCAGTTGACTGGGAGAAGAGCAGAAGTTGATGGATCAAGGATACTAGTTGACATTGTGGCATGCAGTGAACTTTATTTAAAGATGTTCTTAATCTGTTTACTTTAAAACCTTATTGAAGTAGTTCAGAATTGACTTTAAATTGGTCAAAAACCTTGTTAAATTATTTTGGGTTGCCTTTAAATGGGTCACCCTCTAATCATGCCTTATTTGTCCCTCTGGTATATTTACAGGTACTGAAGATGGATGGGCATCATTAGTTATCTCTTATTATAATGTCCCACAAATATCTTAACCGTGAGTTTTTCAGAGTAATATTTTTCCATTCATGTCTTCAGGGTGATATCTATCTGAAGAATTCATACTTATATGCTCATCTTTCACTGATCTTATTTCATTAAATCAAAACTTGACTTTCATCATTATTTTTTTTCCTAAAGTGACATGTATATTTCTGATTCTGAAAATAATTAATGATAATTGAAGACATGCAAATTGGCATGAAAATTATGATAAAAAGTCATCTACAACTGTAATCTACCTATTAATATGCAATTAGAATTATTTCTAGTATTTACTTTAAAATATATTAATATGAAATTGAGATCATGTACTATATATAGTTTTAAATGATTCCCACATACAGGGTCATACGAACTTGTCATCATTTTTAAAATAAGAAGTTTACTTTGGGTAACTATGAAAACACATATTCATGGGTTTAATTCAATGAAATAATAGTTTATTTCACACAGTTTAGATTCATGTTTAACCCATGGTATTGGACTGGCTTCAGAGAGCAAGCACTACAATTTTCAGATACTTGTAAATTTTAACAACTTGAATTGTACAGGCTGCAATTGACAAAATTCCATGGTATATCTGATAAAGAAATTAGTGACTTCCAAAAAAATTTAGTGACTTCCTATAATTGCAAATCATTTTTAGAAAACTGCATAAGTTTTTATTTTCTAGATCATCTCTAATCCTTAAAGATTAATACGAATATTCCAAATTGATAAAACTATTCAAATCATAAGTATCTGTACCAAATTGATGAAGTTTCCATACTACATAGTTGAATTTTTCTCTTCCCAAAACTATCTGATATCCATGTTGATGTCAAAGAAAAATGAAGAATTTCATAGACCTTTTAGAAATGAATTTGATTAAAAATACTTATATCACTCAAATTGTGTCCAAGATTTTAAATTCCACGTTGTCATCAAGCATCACATTTCAAAATAAGCTGACTTAGTTTAAGCTTGACCATTTATGTAACACTTAGTATGAATGTAAACCATTGTCCCTGGGTTTCCATGGTGCTTTGAAATGCACTGCCTTCAAAATACACAGTAATGTTTTAAAGGTTATTATAAAATTGATGGTCTGTGCAAATAATAAGTGCTCATTGAAAACTTGACTACATGCTGGCAGACAACTGTGACAAATTCCAAAACAGGCTGGAGGAAATACAGAGCATATATGAGTATAAACAGGGAGAACACTTGGGGCAAAATGACTATACTGGTGAGAGTGAAAAACAATGAAACAGAGTGAAAGAGACTCAACAAATATCCAGAAAGAATTTCCAGTCTGCAAAGATTAACTAATTCCTGTTTCTCCCAGAGAAATTGGTAGCAACTTGAAATTGCCTAATTATTTTCCATCTTCTGATTTCATGACCAAGACTTATTATAGAAATCAGGCAATTTTTACATGAATGTGCATTTGTTGCATGTTTATAAGAAAATCAAAGACTGTCATTTCAGCTAGTAACAGTGATTCAAGTGATTCAAAAGAAAAATGATCTAGGATTAATTTCTGAGACTGGGTGATGACAAGTAACATCTCATTTTTTGTTCTGCTGAATATTTGTTGTCCCACTAGATGATAAGTAAAGTTACTTTCTAAATCACTTACTGGTAAGTAACAGGTACTGGAATCCTTAGCTTGTGGTACTTTCTGTATACAGTCAATGACTCAAAAATGCTAAAATCTGAAAGGAGATGCCATTGCACTTTTAGACAAAATTGATTGCCTAATCAATGTTAAGAGTCATTGAGAGAGAGAACTCTAAGACTTACTTTAGTTCATTGGATTTTCTAGTTGTTCTCACAATGCAGGATACTGATTTAGCAATATCACTGGCCACTTAGGATGAATGTCACAGCCCTGCACAAGCATCGCTTTATTATCGCCTCTCATGCTGGGAGGATGCAGCAATGATGCTGTCATACTTTGCTAAGCCAGGAAATGGCCATGATTTATTGACTGAAAAAATGGTATTTATTAAGCTCATTTTATTTATTTCTATTTGCAGGAAGGATGGATTTAATTAAAGTATTACACTGAAAAGTGTGCTTTATATTGTTTATACTTAAGAAAGAAAGACTTTTACCACATCTCCATTTGTCCATCAATATATACAGGTTCTTTTTTTTTTATCATAGAAATCACCTCCATTAAGATATAGATATCTTTATAAATTGTATAATAATAGAGATTATATAGGATATTACATTTCCAGTTGCAAAACATCATTAATAGGACAGTGTCATGGAAACTTGGATCATGTAAAATGCCCATAATTTTGAAATAGTAAATCTGTTATTTATTGTATGTAATCATCCTGGAGTTTAATATATTTATTTTTTCAAAATGTAAATAATTCATTTTGATTCTTTGCTCAGTGGAAGAGAAAACAGTGCTGACCAAGATAGAAATGTGAATTTTCAAAGATGCCTTCTATTTATTTCTACTCAGAGGTTCATTGCTTGCATGTCAAACAATAGAAAATAAGAATAAAATAAATAACTTTTAGTTTGGTATCTTTCTATCAGAGTTTTTCTTCTTATCCATCACTGTGTGACTTAGTAAATACCTGTCTCCTGAGTCAAGTCATGTAGGTGATATTTGCTTTGGAAGTGTTATGGGATAGAGATGGATGTCCCCGGGCTTTTCTAATCACTGTCTAATATGTACTATTCTTTCCAGTATTGCCACTATCACGTCTTTCCTCTCTGTACTTCCATGATAAATAGAGTTAATATAAAGGGGTCAATATTCTGCACATATTCAAATAACAGATGAAGGCATCTTGTATATATGTCATTGTGTTACTAAAACATTGTTTTCATTTAGATTGATCTTTGAGAATATGATTGTATATATTTGAATAGTAATTCCAGCTTCAAGCAGTGACAATATTCTACGTGCTAGATTGTCAATTCTAAACATTTTTAAACATCAGTGAATATAAGGTATAGGCAAAGGTCCTTTCCATAAAGAGAGAGATTATGTATAATATGTATTTGATTATTTTATGTGGGTTTTAAAACAGCTTCCTATGACTGAGAAACAACTCAGATATTTTTTAAATATTATCATGCAATGTTACTTCAGTAAAAATATAAAAGCAAAAGAAAATATGTCGTCCCTTGTAAATTTGACATATTACCAATGCAGTCTTTCTAAACAGAAAGGTAATATAATAATACCATGTAAATACATTTGGATAATATGGCATGTTATGACTAAAGTAGGATGCTAGCATACAAATTTATCATTCAAGTATCTTTATCAAGTAAGACCAAAAATAATATGAAATATGATAAATAATACAGAAAACTAGAAAACAAACTCAAGTCAAACTGAAAACATTTTTAATTTTTTAACTAAAATTATATTTTTGCTGAAATTTCTCAAATTTCAATTGGTTCATTGAAGTGATTAGGTTTAGATCTTATATTGGCCTTGTGTACAGTTTTCTGTTGGAATTCACTAAATATATGTGTGTTTGCATACATTTGTGTGCTTGTGTATTTAAATGCACTTATACTTGCATCTAAGTGCATGCTATTTTTGGATTAATTCATTTTTCCTGTATGAGAGTATTACCTGCAGTGGCCATTTCCCTGTTCCTTTTTTATTCTCTCTCATAAATCTCAAATTACTTTTTAATATGTGTTTGTGAGCTATCAATTTTTATTCCCTCCATATTTTAAGAAAGCAAACACAGTTAAGTCAAGATGACTAATGGGATGGTGGGGAGAAGAATGAGCTGATAAAAATTAAAGAGAGAACAAAGCATTTCCTTTCTGAACCATCCCTTTTAAATAGCTACTTATTGTGAATAAATAGCATTATTAAGCATTTCTTTTAAGTAAATTTTAATAGAGATATTTATCCTACCTTCTAAATCACATCTATGATATACTTCAATAACATTAACAATTCAATAAGAATTTATGTTTTAGAATCTTGTGTAGAAAGGTAGGAATGTTATCTCATTTGCTTTCAAAGTGTCAGATACAGTTTTGTTTTTTTTTTTTTTACACAAAACACAAAGGAAAATCATTAACAGACATCATTGCCTTCATCCACTTCTGGGATCATCCTTTTACTTTCCTTCTCTTTCCACTGACAACACTGCATTCTCAAGAGCGTTAATAAGAAGTGGCTCCTTTTTTGCCTCTCTCATTTGGTTGAAACCATATAGTGATTTGTAATGTTCCTTATCCCTCATTGCCATTGCCTCTTGCAGATGATTTTCCTCCCCCATCCCCTCTTCCACAAAAGCATGATGTCATCATGACATCATAATAAACTATCCTCTATATTTCTTTTTTCACCCACTGGTCACTCATCCCTTTAATCCAGAAGAGTTTAGCTTTTGACATTTTTCAGTGTTTCCCCATCCTACTCTAGTCATCATTACTGGCTTTTAGCATTCACACAGGTGATATATTCTGTTATCTAGTTTCACGGGTAGACTTCACTAACAAAATTTTTTCCAATAAGTATGTACTTATCTTAATGCAGGCACTAATTTCATGATCATATCCTATAACAACTCTATATTCTCAATACTAATTCACTCACTCTCCTTATTTTTCAAGCATCTGCCGTTTTATCCTCCATCTCCTATCTCATCTGGTCAAGTGTGTATTTGTCTCTCTGAGAAAAGTGAAGCTATCATATACTTCCATAAGCTTCCATTAGTAGTTGTCTCCGAATTAAACTATTACTGATGAATTGTCCATGCACTTATGGATGCCCATTCCCTCTAAATGTTTGCTAAAGCAAATCTCATCTATTCAGGTAATTTATCAGTCTCCCATGTGCCATTCCAAAAGATAAGTATGATATACAATATTCATTTAAAAAGCCAAGATCAGTTTGCCGCCTATAAAGATTCATATGAAATATATCTTTAACAGAGGAATATGCACATATTATTTAGAAAGGAGAATGTATATTCTCTGAATTATGTGTTATAGACATACTTTTTAGCTTTGATAGATGTTGATGGTTTGCGTATGTCTTCATTTTTCACCTAATTTCCTCCATTAGCCCATATCGCTGTACCTTTAGACCATCTTCCTATTAAAAGACTTTTAAGTTTGCTACTTCAGAGTTAGGTCTACAAAAAGTGCTATCAAGACTCTTGGTCTTGATATTCTAAGCTTGTTTTTCCCTGTTTAAGTAAGTTTTATTTTCACATAGAGTTCATATGGTGGTGATGGCTTTTGCCAAGTTCAGGCTATGTGAATTGTGGTCTTGGCAATCTGTTAAAACAGCATCACTCTTCCCCCCAACAGACCTAGCAGAGGTCCATGATTCATTCCAATTACCCTGTTTCAGTTATCCCCTTGCCCTTTTACCTAGTGTTGCTAGGACTGATGGGTTAAGGGGATGGGGTTGGGGTTGGAGATACAGACTCTAAAGGAAAAGTGTGAAAAAGTTGATTTACCAAGGATAATGGGTGCACTATAGTCTGCAATAGATGTAGGACTCTGGACAATCAGATAAAAATATGTTAGTCAAAGTAAGAGCTACATTAGGTACTTATTTCTTTTTTAAAGACAATAATTTATGTATTAATTAAGTAATTTCATCGTTGTTAGCCCCAGGGTTCTCCCACCACCCTGTCACCCATGCACCATCGTCTAAATCTTTCTTACTAAAAGTTAGTTTTTCTAACTCAGTATCCTTTTGCAAGGATTCATATGTTAAATCACTTTTAAAAAGTGACAGCTAACAAACGAAGTCTGGATAAACTGGTATAGATGTTTAATTTGAAAAACAGAACTTTCCCATTATAGCTGATAAGAAATTTATGAAATTAATACCTGTTAATATACGAAATTATTAAATTTTTCCTGAGGTTTATATATAAAATCTTCCTTATGACTTTAAATCAGTTATTTATGGATTGTCTTAGAATGCTTTTTCTAAAGATTACTTTGAATTGTCTTCATCTATTTCTTTCTTAAATAGACAAGAAGGCAGGAAAAATATAGAGAAAAGCAGTGTCTGGGAGGAGCAGGGTTTCCCTTTGATGCCCCAAAGTTTATTAAGATAAAAATGTTATAACTAACATAAGTGACTTAATTTTAAGACCTGTGTTCCATAAGATGACACAATTCCAAAGTGAAAATCTCACTAATTTCTATTTTATTCAGTTGAAAACTAAACCTGAGAGAATATCAGCTGTAAGCTTTCACTAACACTTTCTAGTTCTATATCACAAGTAATAATCATTGAAATGAGATATAGGATCTTCAGAAGGAAATGAACATTACTGAAATTCCTTAAATGGAAGCTAATTATAATAGAACATTAGAATGATGAAACACAAAATGCATCCCATGTTACTATTAGACATCAATCTTAATTCTCAAGACCTTCCTTTTGCATGATCTATAACTTTGCTATGGTTTCAAGATTATCTTTATTTTGGCATCAAGAATTATGGAAATGCATAGTGTATAGGATACAAAGTTAACAACAGCTCTCTGAATGACCAAAAAACATGAATTCACAATGCACATCATATACATTCATCATTTGAAAAGTCGTTGACAATTTTGTTGGTGTGAGACAATTTGCTGTTATAAGATGCAGGTAAGAACATTAAAAAACATGATCTATGTAAAGTATTGAAGTGTTGCCTTCTTTTCTATAAAAGGTTCAAATATTGTGCCTTTCTCATTTTACTACTTTTTACCAAGAGTGGGTGAATGCAAAAGAATTTGGGAACAATTACCAACACCTTCACTCCCTAACAGCGTGACCTAGGCCAGAATACTGGATTTTATCAACTGGTCTCTTAGATGAGGCATTTAAACAAGCTGACTAGATTAACTCCTCTTTAGTTCTAAAAAACGTTTTTGTACTATATTTTTATTCCTCAAATAATACACATTCACTGCAGAAAAAAAATGTGAGCGCTATATGTATTGCCATTTTACATTATACGATTTTTTGATTCTGTCATTATTTTTCTAGCTTGACCCCAACCATTAGGCATTCCTGTAATGAATTCACTTCTGCAAACCAGAGACTCATCTCTATGTCATTAATAATATTTTTGATATTCTGGAGACAAGACTATGGCAGTTCAACCTGAGATCCTCAGCTGTCATAATCCTTCTTACAGAGAATAGTGGTTTTTTTGGTTTGTTTGTTTCTGTTTTTGTTTTTTAGTTAGGATAAAACTTGTGGTGACCATGGCTCTGAGTGATTGTTGCCAGTGTTGTCCTGGGTTGAGAGAGCCAGGAAACACTGGAAATTAAGCCGCTAGGAAAAATGTTCGAAGCAGTTATCATTCAGCAGTACCAGGAAGCAATTGCCTTTATTGAATCAGAAATGAGAAAACAGTCAAGATATATGACCTCAGTTCTCTGAGAACAGTGAAGACTGTATATGCTTACTTGAGGGGGGTTTATAAAAAAAAAAAATTTTTTTTTTTGCTTTAAATCTCCTGGATTGTTAGCTTAACATGTTTCAGCTGGTTAACCCCAGCAAAATATACAAGCAGTCTTCATAGAAGTTTATTTCATTTATTTAGTGGATTGGAATTTAGCATAGTTATAGAAAAAATCAACTATGGGAAAGAAAAACATTATAAGATATTAACTGTCAGGAAGCACAGTTTAGCTTATGAGTCTGCATTTCTACTCTGTGGTGGAAAGCTTAATCTTGCTATTGATAGTAACTTAGTCACTTCTGGTTTAAAATTCAATCAATTTTGGATTAACACAGTCAGTTCATCTCCACTTCCTTTCCCATTTTAATTTTTTCCCCTTCTTAAGAGCTTCTAGGTTTAGAATTTATTTTAACAGTTTAGCTATGGGAACTGGATTTGCACTTGATTTTTGGTTATCATCTTTCATTGCTTCTGTTGAAATGTGCATCATTCTATCAGCCATAATTGTTTCCTTTCCACCGGATGCCTCTACTGGTGAGATGTTTGTCCTACCATGATATCCAGATCTCAGATTCATGTATAGTATATCTTCTTGGACCTAATCTCAATGCCTCTTTAAATAATTTTGGACTATCAATCTGTCACAACTCTCCTAACATCTAAATTCTCAGCTGTTTTCATTGTAGTATGCCACAAGCTTCACTAGAATAGAGTGAGTTTATGTCCAGGATTTTATCAGACAATGATTTCTATAATGTAGATATGTGTTATTTGCAAATTGTCTATAACATCTGCTGCATCCCAGACAACTGTACCTCTGAGATTAATATAAAATTGATCCAAGTACCTCCCATAGTTTCAGTAGTTCTACTTCTACTACACCTTGATAACCTACAGTGGGAAAGGCCATGGGGTTTCTGGAATCCATTTACAAAAATTGTTTACTTTCTGTAAGCATCTCTACTTCTTTTCTGAAGCATTGATGAAATTCTTATCATCTTTTGATGAGAAGTCATCTAATAGAGAGTCATGACTTCCTTTCTATCTTATGTTTTATATATGATTATCATGGTTTAAGTCTTACAGGAGTCAAAGATACAAAATTGAAATAGTTTCCCCTTCATTTTTTCCCTATGAATTAAATCCTTTATATTCAACAATATTTGTAGCTTCCACAAAATATCATTCTAAGTCATTTAAAAATTGGAAAAACCCAGAGTGTGATTATTGTTCTTATTTTATTAACGCTTCCTGAATATAGTGTATTTATTATCAAGTGATGAGGGAAGGGAAAATTAGCTGGAAAAACCACACAGTTGGATATCAAAATATTATGCTGCTATTGTTAAATTTACATATTCAATAAAAGTTCGTGTAATATGTTTGTATTTTCATAAATAATTTAGACTTTATGATTCCTATTATCAAATAAAGATACTTAATTTATTATATTGTGCTTAAAGGAAGTAAGAAAAATAATTAGATCATAAACTAAGGGGTGCCTATATTGTACTTCTAATCAGTCTTATTTCATTTTCTACTGGCTACTTTTTTGGATTTTATATGCATTACCACAATGATGCAAAGTACAAAAAATACTTTCCTCTGGCATTTTATGAATGAAAATACTTTTTGAAGAAAAAGATTCGAATTAGTCAAAATGAATCAGTGGGAAAATGAAAATCCAGGGATCCAAATCAAAATCTTGTAACTACAAAACCCATGTGCTTTACAATTATGGTGTGCTCAAGAAAATTAATCTTTTAATGTTAGGTGTCAGTTATATGTGGAATACAGAAAACAAGCAAAGAGTCAGACAAAGACAGACTTTAAAACCAACCCTTGGAAACTGACCATAGAGACTAGGTTTTCAGAAGGGAAGAGGTAAAAAGGGGGCTGGGGGAGAACATACGAAGTTTGATGGAGGACTATGGGTGCTCCTGTAAAGGACTGCAGTGACTCACCTTGGTCAGTGGAATCCTATACTATGAAAACATTAGCAAGGAGGAAGAATAATGGTACTTTAATAACCAGAAAAATTTTCCCTTAAAGTAAGATGGCATTATAATATCTAAGTATCAAAAGTACATTATAAAATTTGTCTATACTACATGAAGTTCACCACTGAAAGTTAGTTTTGTCCTTCACCATGGAGTTGACTACTTTCACCTGATTTCCCACTACCCTATCTGTGGAATGCTGTTCACAGACCAGATGGGCTTGTGCAGTTAAGGTAGAGCAAAAACTCCATCTTGCCTTAATTGCCTCTGGCAAACTGAAGACAAAAATCTAGCACTGATCCTCTAAAAATGTAAAGGTGCCACTGCCCTTCCAAAATGTTTACCTAAAAAAATTTTCCTTAACAAAAATAGAAACCCCCTATAAGCTATCTCCCTGCCCTCAATTACCTTTAAAAAATTAACGTTAACCAATTTTAGTACCCCTTCACAATTTGCCTTCCTTTAAAATACATCTTAAATTGTACCTGTCTGAGCCACTTTTTTTCCTTTATCAAAAACCTTTATAAGGGGCCGGGCATGGTGGCTCGTGCCTGTAAGCTTCAGCCTATGAAGCAGCCAGGGTTAGGGATCGCTGTTCCAGTCCCGCCTGGGGCCAGTAGCAAGACCTTGTTCCAAAACAATAGCTGGGCGTGGTGGTGCACGCCTATAATCCCAGCTACCTGGGAAGCTGAGGCTGGGAATTGCTTGAGCCTGTGGTGCCCCGGGCAACGAGAGCCTGCGGTTCCACAGGCAAAAATAACGAGACCTAGTCTCGGAAAAACAAAACAAAACAAAACTTTTTAAGGACTTGTGGGAGTCATTAAAATTTGCTAAATGATGCATACTTTAATTCAGCCCCAGCCTCTACGGCTGTGTCCATCTCTCTTGTCTGTCCTCTCATACCCTATGTTCAGCTCTCAATACCTATCCCTTTTCCTTTTGGCAACTATTAATTTAGTCTTTTAATTTTTTTTTATATTTCATTCACTTATATGTCTTTTTCTTTATATTGTACATACAGGTTAAATTATAAGATGCTTGTCTTTCTCATTCTGGTTTATTTCATGAAGCATTATGCACTTTAGATTCATTCATTCATTCATTAAAAAGATGAACATTAGTTCATCTTTTTTCTATACTGAGTAATATTTTGTGTGTATGTGTATACATATCACATTTTCTTTATCAAATCATCTACCAGTGGATACTGAGGTTGTTTCAAATTCTTGGCTATAATATATAATGCCACATTGAGCATGACAGTGCATGTATCTGTTGACATCAGTGTGTTCCATATTTTTGGATAAATACAAAAATGAGATAGATTGTATGGAATTCCTACTCTGTTCCACCGACCCAAAAATCAGCTCAAACAAATACTCTCTGCTGATTTTCAACCACAGAAATACATAAACAATTCATAGAGAGGACAGACTTTCAACAAATGGTGCTGAAACATCTCTAAGTTAAAAAAAAAAAATGACCTAGATTTAACACCTTATATAAAAAGTAACCACAAATGTACCTTGGATGTAAATGTAAAATGTATAACTATAAACCAGTTTGCATATAAAATAGGAGAAAATCTTTGTAATCTAGGGCTAGGCAGAGTCTGAGACTTGGCTGAGTCTGGCAAAAGAATAATCCATAAAAGAAAAAAAATCATAAATTAAACCTCATGAAATTTAAAATGCTTCCACTGCAAAATCCAAAAACGGGAGAAATTATTTTCAGACCACATATCTGACAAAAGTATTGGATTCATTTTTTATTCTTTAACTCTAAATGCATTTAGTTTTGTTTTTATGAGTATATGATTTGCAACAAAATATACCATTGTTTCTCAAGTTGTTTCTTTGAAATACCTTACAAGCTTTACTAGGGTGCTCATAGCACTTGCAATTACTTTTTCTGTACTTTTTAAATGGTATTTCTCAAACTCAGTACTATTGATATTTTGAACTAGACATTTTTGATGTTGTTTTGGGAGGCTCTTTTGTATATTTTAGTATGGTTAGTAACGCCTTTATCCCCTGAACCCGGTTTCAACTTTTCTTGAGTCTTAAAACCAAAAATATCTACAGATATTGCTGAATGTGATTTCTTTAGGAATGGGGGTGGGGGGTGGTAAAGCACTCCTATGAGTTAACCATTGCTTTAAGACCTTTTCTTCCCAGTTTATAATTTAAGTTTCACTAATTTTAGTAAATTTATACTTTACTTTTCCATGTGTTACTCACTTATTGGTACAGGATGGAACCCACTGGGGATTTTTACAAAACGTTCTTTCTAACCTTCACCAGCAAATATATTCAGGATATTCTGAAAAGCGTGACATTTGGATCCATCATTATGAGTGTTTAGGTCATTCTCAGTAACCTGAAAATAGTAAACAGCAGCAGCAACTGCACCGATGGGTGGCTGCAGTTTTACTTTTCACCCATGGTTGTTAAGGGTCATTTCCAGAGAATGATCTCCATCATACATAAGTAAGTTGCAAATTTGGAAGTAGAAGCAAAAAAGTCTGCACACATTAATGGTAAAATCTGATTTCTGCCTAGAACAAAAGAGATAAAAAGACTAAAATTTCAGATAAAACCTTTAGTTTTCCAAGATCCTCAAAAGAACCTTGAGAGATTATTATACAACCTTATTTATTTTGAAATTTAATTAGATAATGTTTGGGGGGAAAAAAAGAGCTGAGCTCCTCAAAGAAAGATGCTATCTAAGTGACTTTTTTATTAACTCTGGTAATTTTGAAACATCTTCAGCTGATGCACGTTTGCTGTCGAAGCTTGTTCATTTTGCCTCCACAAGCTAGTTCTTTTACTCCTTCTGTTTAATTGGTTATTACTTGCATCAGTAAGAAGATATTTTGAAGTAATGGAATACTTAAATCTCAGTTGTGTTCCTTTTTCATATAAAGAACTGAGAATATTTACATGTATAAAAATTCCCCCGCTACGTTAGAATAAAATTATATAGCCCCACAGTATTTACCTTGGACTTCACCGCTATCTTCCCTGCAGTTTCTATCATATCTTCATCATATTATTAACTCAGGTAACAATATTCACTTTCATTTTTCAATTTCCGGCCTTTATATGAGTGTTCATCTGTTTATATATATTTGAATAAAGATCATCATATAGTTAAGTCCTTTAAACAAGGCATATACTTGACAAGCAATTATGAGAAGTAATATTTTTTTAAAAATCACACATTTTTTAATATCTCCCATTTATTTAATTTTATTGAAAAGCAATTTAAATCAATTTTAGCTCATAACATTCAGTAGTTTAATATATTCACAAAGATGTTCAGCCATCACCACAATCTAAATGCAGAATATCTTTATCATTATTATAAGAAACTACATATCCATTGCATTTATAAGTTACCAAATATTGCATTCCTGTGACAAATATTTGGACATTTGACACTTTAGAGATGCAGACCAATTATACCTGTGCAAGTTTTCAAAAAATTGCATTTTACTATATCTTCATTAACCTTATGTATTTTCAAATTTCATTGACAATTACAAGTGGTAAATTAAACATAACAATTCATTATAGTATGGGTATATATTAAATAACATACGGACAAAACATTTTAAATATGTATCAATATCTTTCAATGAAACCTATTCTTGTTTTCTGTCCCTATTCTATTGAATTGATGGCATTGAATAGAATCTTTCGTATGTTATTAAATTAAGTCTCTTTAATGTGTTTCTTTTGTTGGGAAAAATATTAATTGCTAATTTGCTCCTATTTATTTTATTCATAAAATAAATAGTATCTCCATCCTAGATGAGGAACTACATATGCTGTTATACATGAAGAATGTCGAAAAAGCATCTGTCAATTCTCTGACAGGAATTCTCTGAATTCCATGGTATGATGTACAAATATCCATATTAGTTCAGTATTCATTTACATTAATGAGATCAATATAGCATTCTGAGAGGACAATCCTCATAGCCAGATTGCGAAAAATTAAAACTAAACTGAAGACCCTGAGGTTGGGAACAACCAGTGGGGAAGTATGAAAAGCATACATACATGACAAAGGGTGGAATAAAGACTCTGAAGGAACGATAGTTATAACTGATCCAATTATGTGTTAGTGAGTCATGGACCTTCACAGACATGTCAGTTAGAACAGAATGAGCTTTCTAATTTAATATATGGTTACCTATATCAATGTGAAAACAATTACACCAATGTCTCAAAAAGCTACCAATAATTCTGATAGCGATACTTCTACTTTTACGAATGTCAGGCAAAAAAATAATTACACAAATGACAAATCAAAGTTATACGAATTTGTTAACTTTCTCCTGCTTTAAAATGTTTAGTAGTAATTTTGTTAAGTACCCAATAGTTCACTTGTGTTTGAAGAAGTATATGTTTTGTGGCTTTATTTCCAGATATGCCACTTTCATTACCATCGAGATCAGTTTTTTTTTCCCCTCTGAAATAGTTACTATGTGTTTTTTAGGGGGTTTTGTGTGTGTGGTGGTGGTGGGGGGGGGGATTATTGAGATGGCTAAATATCAATCCTGATTCAGTTTGTATACTCCGTAAATTTTAGAGCAATCAGAATGCAAGAACATGATAGGTCACTATTTTTCCCTCACTCACTTTTAGCTCAATTGACCCTATAGATATTTCTGTAGTCAACCATTCACTAATTATACAATAATGTGAAAGAACTTTACATCTTTGCTAGAAGAATTAGTATAGTTCACTGTATTAGAGACATACAGAATTTTATTTTGTTCCTCATTCCACCATATGCAAGAGCTGGTGGACTCAGATCCATTGTGTACTAGTCATTTATTGTACTTCATAAACATTTTCTTCTTTGTGATAGGATGTGGGTACTAAAACTACTCAGGGGTATGTATATCTAAAGCAGCTAATGTTTATAGTGATGATGGAGGCTTATATTGTGCCTTGTTTTTATCAGTTGTTTCCACAATTCTCTGCCCTTGGAGAGTTGCACATACTTGATGAGTGCCAAAGATAGAGGAAATTGGGTTATGACCAATTTGATTAGTGAACTCAATTTTTGACTATTGGAATAATCAAAATTGAGAAACTAAGAAATGTAAGATTTGAAGTGACCTCAGAAACCCAATAGCAAGAAACTGCTTTTAGCTGTCAAATTTTAGTTATTTAGGTATATTCAATATCAAATTATGCCTAAACAAGAAAAAAATATACATAAACCTGACCATGTGCTCCACCGGAACATGCTAGAAAACTGCAAATACTAAATCAGCACCTTGCTGTGCAGGGAGAGGGTGCAGCATTTAGCCATTGTTCGCCCTTCCCCTTTCTCTCTTAGTACCTTTGTTTGAAGCCATCATGGGAGTTGGGGCTTGGCAAGGATGCTACTTTTGAGTGAAGCAATGAGGCTCATTTGCAGGGGTTGGGAGAGGCCATCAGTACTAGCTTGCTTGCATATCCCATCAGAGCACAATCCAGAAAGAGCATTCCTTCAAGAAAATATACCTAGTAGGGAATCTGTTCAGCTGGGTAAGGTGATCTGCAGGGGGAGAGGGGCGGGGGGGGGGGGGGGGGAGAAAAAAGTAAAAAAAAAAAACTGACAGAACTGTAGGGTAGGAAAAATAAAATAAGCCCTGGCTTTATCTACACAGCAGTCTCTTCTCTTTCACATTAAGTGCTAACAGCAGCAATCTATTCTCAATGCTACGCTCATGCTGAAGCCAAGACCCAATTGCTCCCAAGTGCACTTGCTGTATAGCAAGCTATCAAGAGGGTATAAGAGCAATTCTACCCATAAAATGTATTCGGGTTTTCTTTTAGAGCATCTGTATTTGGGACCAAATCTGTTTCCTACATTAAACAAATGCATAAACATATACATCATTATATGTTGCTTATCGTATATATCCACGCACATTAAACTGGACATCTTAATAAAGATTTGATTTATATATAAGTTAAGTGTCCATTTGAAAAGGTTGAGGCCTTGGTGTGGTGGGTATGGTGTGGCAACATACACCTGAAGGATGTGGTTGTATACTTCAGCCATAAACAGTGTTGTAAATTAATGTTACCTCCATGAGGAAAAGTTCCTGCATAAGAAAATCAATAATAATGACTTACATTTTTATCATTATGTAAATGATTAGATTTGATTAATTTAAACAAAGTATAGCATTTTTGTTATTTGCCCCTGAATCATCAATTTGAAATCTTTCAGATTCCATGGGAAGAATGAGTTATATGTGTCTGTTCAATAGGTAAGAAAATTTTTATTTGTTTAAATTGAGGTATCATTGGTTTACAACATCATCTTCCATTTAAGGGCTAGGGATCACATCCTTCATGTGTATGTTTCTACACCACACCCACCACCAAGGCAGCTACAATCCTCCACTGGGTTCCTTTTGCCTCCTTCCCAAGTATTTTGTGGGAATAACTAAAATCTTAAATCTTTTAACAAATTGAAGTGAAATTTTAGTTTTAGCTGTAGGATTTCTGTTTTTCCAAAAGTGTTTCATATGAATGAATGAAAACACTATGTTTCAGTTTATGAAATTTAATTATTCTTGATAAAGGCTCTCTGACTTTCTTAGACATAAAAGCCTATATATTCATTATTGACTCTTTTAGCCACGGTTTTAATACACATTAAATGGAATTTTCTTTGAAAGGATGTTGCAAGTTGCCCTTATCTTATTGGTACAAATGATCACATTAATAGATAATGAATCTCCAAATAAGCTGACTTAATTTTTTAAAGTTTCTGTGGTGCCATTGTTTTGGCAGGTCATTGAGAAAAACAGTGACACTAAAGTTTCCCCTTTACAAGTTGAAATCTCAAGTTTATAAATTTTGAAATATTGAAAAATAAGTTTAAATAGAACAAATCAAATAGGAATGTCAACTTTCAGAGCATGTGATTGTCTTTAATATTAAAATTATTTTATGTTTAACAAGAATTTCAAATATATTGTGATAAAAAATAAATTTTATTTAAAATTTATTTTCTGTTTGGAGGTGGTCAGATCTCATGTTCAATCTTTTGCACCAATTACTTGATTTCAAGCATGTCAAATAATTCTTTAAGCATCAGTTCCCGTAATGAAATAGTGATATTAATATTTATAACAGATCCTCAAATAACATAATTTAATTCAATGTTAACATAGCATTGATGTGAAAGAAAAAATTCCTAGTCAAGTTCACTGTTTATAAGACTACTGCACAGTTTTCCCATAATTGCACTGGTTTTCTCCAAGTGCTCTAGTCTCCTCCCACATCCCAAAGATGTATATATTGATCTCATTGGAATATCTAAATTGCCCCAATAGGAATTGTGGGTATATGTCTGAGTCTGCTCTGCAATGGAAGAACATTCTATCCAGGTTTCTTCTATCTTGCTCCCTGAGTTCCAGGGAGAGGCTCTGGTCACCAAAATCTCAAACTAGAATAAACTAGAATAAACAGATTGGTAAATGCATGGATGGATACTTGGATGGATGGATGGATGGATGGATGGATGGATGGATGGATGGATGGATGGATGGATGGATGGATTCAAATTATTTAATATTAATGGATTTTTTGGTCTTTATTTAGAAATTTGATCATGTTTTGCGAATAGAAATATACCAAAGGAATGTAATTCTTATTTATGTAACTAATCTATATGATAAGATTGGTTTAATTATACATTATTTTGCTTAAAACTACAGTTCTGGATGAACTATGTAGGGATTAGGTGAGAAAACATATGTGTAAGTACTTAACACACATTGCATGTACTCTATCAGAATAAGAACAGAATTGGGATGATAGGCGATGACAGAGAACTGATTTATCATTGTTTAATAATTCGGTTTTCCTTGGAGTCTTTTATTTTTTGACATTTATAAATATATACATATTAATGAGATAAAGCAATGAAGAATTTTTGTTTTTTTTATCCTGTTGAAGGGAAAATTTGGTATAGATATGGTACATCATAGAGGAGATGAGCTATGCTTGTACATAACAGGGAATGGAGTAGAAATTATACCAGATGCCAGCTGTGAATAACACTTTTATCTTCCCACAATAACTTAAAGTGTTTATGGTTCTTGGAAATGAAGACTTTGTTTCAGAGGACAATAGATAATGAACATTGATCCCAAACACAGAATTGTCATGGACCTAGCAGATAAACTTATAGAAGTTCTAGTGAAAGAAACTGAAAGGCCAAAGACTCTGAAGCCTGATGTTGTCTGTAGCTTGCCAATTTACGACTCCTGGGGTACCCTGGTTATTTGTAATATGGTCTTTGTTAAGAATTCCTTATGTTGAAATAGTTAATATGCTAATATTCCTTTATGAAGATAATATTCCTTTATCTTTTAGGCAAAGTTCCAATGCATATAGATTTAATATTTAGCTAGTAATAGACTTAATTCATTAGAAACATATTTTAGTATCTTAATCTGTATTGTCATATCATTCTATTTATCTTGCAGTATCATGATATTCTGATATACTAGTTATCCAGTTGCTCCCTAAAATATTTATAACATTTCAGCATCAATATAATATCCTATTTTAGATCTTTACATAGTAATATTAGATCACTGGATAATGCTCAAAAATCCAATAGTTGTTGATACTAAATAATTGTACCAAATAGGCAGTTGATTCTTACATCACTAAAAAAAGTAAACAATGAACAGATACATAAAATATTTTTAAAAGAGTTTTCCAAACTTTTTACCCATATAAAATAATTAGAATTATTAATTCCATAAAATTGTGCTATTTTTGCTATTAGGAATTCTCTTTGCATTGAAGAAATTTGGGATAATGATAGTAATTAAAGAGAATAAACAGTTAATTAAAAGAATGAAAGCTTGAAATCAAGTGGAGATTAAAAGAAAATTGAGTCATTTAGTTTGGAAAAAGGTAATATGAGTTTAAGTTATAGAAGTCTAAGCATGATGGTGTTTAATTTGATTCCAGTGCTTAAGTTGTGCAGCTCTCCACAGACATATATACACTGAAAATAAGTGTCACACTTTAAGCATGAACTGCAATATATTTTTTTGTGTGTGCATTATTTTTTTAATGACTTCTATAGTGTTAGAATGGAGGTTTTGTTTTTTTGTTTTTTTTTTAATTTGGACCTAACTATTAAACTTGAATTTAAAAAATTAGAGGGTCCAGAGTTAAAAACATAGAGCATAAAGGTCACAGGGAAACCAGGAAGTAATCAGTCTCTCCTTTTTAAGTTATTTTTTGTTTTAAAGCAACAGTGTGCACCTCAGATTCTCCATAGCATGCTTATGTTGGTAGAAATGTGGGTTAAACTCAGTCAATGTAAATATGTTGCAGAACACTAGATTTAAAACAATAGCTTAATTGGGCATTTGTGATTCAGAAGGTACTCTTCTTAGTGACTTTTTTGTGTTTTAGAGACTTTTCTTATTAAATATCATTAATGCCTTGGGAAATTTAGATTCCTTTATTACTTCTTTAAACCAAGAATTTTATAAGTAAGAAAGAACTTTTTCAAACTACCAGTTTAGTGGTAGCTTATGTTCTTTGTTCATGACTCATCTCTGGATGTTAGCAGATTTTATTGGGATCTTATAAAAAATTTAGACACTATGAATTATATTAATATTTTATATATTACATATATAAAGACATTTTCTTATACAATAAAATAATCCTTTCCAGTTAGCAATTGAATGTCCCTTAAAGAAAAGCTACAATCATTAATTGTAGGCTTAATAAAATTTTACTAATAGGCAGCAATATTCAACTCTGAATTAAAATTTCCAGTAGTGAGGAAATATGAAAAGATAGAATTCTACAGCTTGTTTAATTTCCCCTTTTGTTAGATATTCCCAATATGCTATGTTGTCTGAAATATGTTAGTAAAATGTAGCACCAGTTCTCAGATTCAGTTCATGTACTTTGACTTCAGTGATGCATTACAGATTCAGTTTTTTAAATTTAATTAGTTGGTCTCTTGGATTTGTGTTCCAGGAATACTGCACTGTAATGTTTATTAAAGTGCATATGGCTCTAGTGATGTACTCCTCATCGTTTCCTTCCCTTATAAGAATCTCAGTCCCATATTATGTTCAGAGAAAAATCTAGTATTTATTCTGCTTCAATACAAAATTACTTGTCATTATACATTAATCAGAGGTGAAGAGTGTTAAGCTAGATCTGATTGGTACCTGTTCTGGCTTGCAATATTTTGCAAATTGAGCTTTTAAATTTTAAATAATAACACATACGATCATATTATTAGTTTGGGTTACTATTGCCATATAACTTGCTATAAAATCTGATAAGGTAACTGAGGGACAAATTGCATGAAATAGCTCATTGATGATACTCTCAGAGTTGTTCATTCAAGATACTCTCAGAGTATTCATACTTGAAATACCTAACAGTGATTTGGTATTTCTGGATGTTGTGACTGCAATGGAATTATTTCTACTCTCATTTTTCATAACTTAAATCATGGCTCAGAATTATATAATGATTTAAAAGTGAATTCTCTTGTGTGTACAAAATTTTAAAGAGAATGCTTTGGTTATACAAGGACTAATTGAAAACAGTTGAACTATAATTACCTTTATGGGTCACAGATCATTTCCCTCTCTGCAGAAAATGCTAGATCATATCTGTATTGTAAGTTCAAGTCTGCTAAGTTACTTTCGTTCTTTTATTTGTGGTTACTGCTAGGAATTTATACCTGTGTGTCATTAACCAATCTCTGTATAGTATAGATTTCAGAGACCTTGCCTGTTGTTGACAAATGAGGTTTATCAGGTATATATATATATATATATATATATATATATATATATATATATATATATATATATATATATATATATATATATATATATATATATATATATATATATATATATATATATATATATATATATATATATATATATAACAAAATTTACTCTATCTTGAAAGGAAAATAAACAAAATAATTTTAAGTAGTAGTAGTCACTTATGAATTTATCAACTTGTTAGAAATAATTTCCTTAGTAGCATGTAGTTACGGATTTAATGGTAGAAAGCCTCTCTAATAGAATAAAAACTTGGCCAAACTAGATTCTGAGTTCAGGCTTCTCATTTTCCACTTTTGAAATCCCTCTTCTTGCAATTCATCACCTATTTTGCACACACCTTCTTTCAGACCTAGTTCAGAGATGACCCAACATTGTTCTTATGATCAAATGGTTTCACTTCCTTCTGTATTCCTGCTCACAAAAATTATATGCCATAGAAGGTTGAGCCTTAAGAAGTCACAAAAAAGTTATTCTTGCAAAATAATATCTTGATTCTAAAGAAAATGTTCATACACCCAAAAGACTAATCATAAATCTAAACCAGATATCACAAATTACTTTAAATCTGACACACTTCTAGATTCAGAGGAATCAACACACACACATACACACACACACACACACACACACCACACACCCTCTACCTGCATGTGTGTAATAGTTAAGATGGATTCACTAATATAAATTATACACTCATAATTTCAGTGACTCAACAAAGTTTATTTCTTGCTGCATTAGTACGGGTTGTAGAGCTGTGCTCTACAAAGTTGTTCTGAGATACATCAATCTTTCCTTATCCTGTGGTACCTTTACCTAATGCCTTTTTCATTCAACTTTACCTAATATCTGTTCATTCACTTGGGCAAAGGCAGTGAGGCGAGGCTTGCATTAGATGCTTATGGGCCTCACCTGGAAGTATGTATAATGTCTGACCACATTTGATTGGCCAGAATGTATAGTCATGTGACCGTATATGCATACCTTATATAATTTTATGTACATACCTTATGTACCTATTTTTATGTACATACCTTATGTACTTTACCATACATAAAGGTACAGAAGGTACTTTTTTATTGCATAAAAAGTTTGTTATTGCATAAAAAAGTTAGAGAAATGTATGCAAACTTAGTGCTCAGGAAGAAAGAATAATAAATTTGGTGACACTAAGACTGTCTCTCCTACAAATCCTTGCAAATTACTCAGATAATGTAAAGATTGTCATTCAAGCTCCTTTTGCATCTTACATACCTTGACTTATGTAAAAGTAAAGATTCAGATTTATGTGAATTCACAATTAAATATGAGGATTAGAGTAAGAATTTCAGTTTGTAAAACAATTCTCTTAGTGTTGTGTAATCTGTATTTTTCTTTGCATTTTGAGTTCTCTCATGAAGTAGTTGTTGTCTGGTCCTTATCAGATAATTGTGAAGCGCTTGTATAAACCTGTAGCTCATCATGGACTGACAGATACATGCTAAGACATATCGAATAGCACATATGTAAAGAGGGTTTACATACATACATATTTTATTATTGATAGAAAAAAATGACAATATTATGATTCAGGTAAAGAATATTGTAATAGCCAAAGTAAATAGTAAGACATATGAGATAATATTCCAAAAAGATGTGTTTAATCCATGATACATACACTGAGATATTTGAACGCCCAACCATATTCAAAAGTTAAAATGAGCACATAAAAGAGGACAGGGGCTCCAATTAAAGCAGACTCCTGATTTAATGGGTCCATGAGTAATGACTGTATTAGAGAGCTGATTGGTTACTATACTTCTAGTGAATCCTTCTAGTAGATACACAGAGTTTATATACATTACCTTTATACAATGGAGAGTTAGTTATTTTTGTTTCTGTTTCCCTTCTGTTTGCAGAGTAAACTCCAAATACTTTAGTTTGTCATTCTAGATTTTCTTCAATCTGGCTTCTTTAGGTTTTCAACAAATTTCCCAATCTGCTAAATAAGTTCTGTAATTTAAAAAAAATTTTTTTGGCTTTCTCACTCTGTTTCTCTCTCTTCTCTCTGTCATTTTCTCTCCCTTCTCTCTCCCTCTGTCTTTGTCTCCTTTCTATAGATTTACGTTATGCTCTGCTTTTTCTTTTTTTTTAAAGTTAGAGGCTATTCAACCATTTACTCTTTTCAAAAAATCTGCAGTTCATAAATTTTTTATGTGTAGAATAATGTCATCTAAATCATAGTTTATTTTACATTTTCCTTTCCAGTTTAAATTACTTTTATTTCTTTTCCTTTCTTCACTATTTTGACTAGAATGTCCAGCAAAAGGTTGAATAACAATGATGAATTCCTATATCCTTTTCTTTTTTCTGATCTTAGAGGAACTGTATAATACTTTGAATAATGTTGTTAAATAAAGCATTTTCTCATTCTTACTTTAGATTTATTAAATATCGATTAATTCGGTTTTATAGAAGACAGTATAAATATGAAGATTTCTGGCATGTTACAACATGATTTAAAAACCAAATAATATGCCTGTCACTATGATATGTTAGAGGAAAAATGATACTGAATTGTAATTTTACTGGAATTTGACTACTAGTGAGGCTTAATAGCTTTCAACTCTGTATTGTTTGATTAGTTTCTAATTCATAAATTCGTCTACTTTTTATTTTTGTATTTGCCTCTTTTAATCAACTTGCCATTTTTTACATAAGCTTAAGATCCTTTGCCTGCCTACATCTTATAAAGTGTTTCCTAGTATTGTTTATGTTCTAGGTTTTTTAAAAAAATTTTGCATATAGTTTAAAACTCTGTGATATAAAATTTACATATACTTCATTTTGCTGTTTCAGGTTTTGCAATTTAAAAGTTCTACCTTGGTCAGATAAAAAAAATGTGCAGTATTATGTTGATCTGCAAAATATTTTTGAAAATTTTGCATACATTTGAAATTATTAGACCCATTACAAGTTATAAATTGGCACTAACTTTAATTTTAAAAAGTAGAACAGCTTTGGGAATACTAAGAAAAAGTAAATTGAATATATATAAGATAGAAGCAATTGCAAACTTTATTTCATATATGAAATTCAGACATTTCCTTGTAAGGGAAAGTATAGAAACTATTGAGCATAACTGCATAATTGTGAGTTTTGAGTATGGCAACTCTGAATCAATGTGATTTCCTGAAATCTGAGACTTCTGGCATAATCCTGCCTTGGTTGTGAAAGGGATATAATTGGCATCCTTCTTTATGACTCAGATAATGATTTTCAGAACTTTTCATTAAAACAGAATTATGACATGAGCTCTGATTCATAGAAAATATATCATAGATTTTTATTACAGTTATCCCAAGAAAAGTCAAAAATATAAAAATTAGTAATCCTTGTTTAGAAATTGTTGCATACCCAGAGATGTAGTTTTAAGTAATATATTCAATTGTCTCATCATACTTAACTGTAGTCCCATACTATGATGAAAAAAACTATAATGATATAGTTGAATAGCTTCCCCAAAATCAATGAACTCATTTTTTACTCATTCATGAGCTATATGGCAGCAAATCTCATGCTTTTCCTCATACACATGGCCTATTTGGAATGCAAGAGGAATTCAAGTAACATTTTATGTATAACATTCTAGAAAACACACACACAGAGAAATTCAATTCTGACTAGAATATGGAGTGAATTCAATATTGTAATTATAGTATTAAATCAAGACTTTCACATAACTTGTATCAGGTGTGTTACCATATTTAATGAGGGAATGTGTATTTTTTCAGATGGTGGACACTAACCAAACACAATAAGTACACCATGCAGGTACTATGATATGTTTAAAATTAGCAAAACCAAAACAATATTTACATCTGATTAAAAATACAATTAGATTAAAAAATAAAATAAAAGTAAAGTTTTTTATTGCTAATTCAAAACCAAGATGAGGAATTAAAATACAATGTGTATCAAATCACACATCAGATTTATTTTAAATTATGTCGAGATCTAAACTCAGTAAAAACCAATTGATCACAGACCTGCATGTATCTGAAGGTGCATGGAGAAAAGTTCAGTACAAGCTATATAAAACTTACCTGACTTGTTTCAAAGTGAACAATTTGTCCATCATTCCATGTGCAAGCAGTAAGGAATTGGAGTCAGAAACTGGAGTCTTTATTTACTTAAATAAAATAGCTCTAACAAAGCAGTTTGTCTTAAAGTGCTGTAACACCTGTCTTGTGTTCTAGAATCAAATTTTACAAAATCATTCAGAAGAAACTGACAGAAATGTTAAGGTCTATGCAATTATAATTACTTTTATGACTGAAGTTTAAATCAAAACCAGGGAAATTACATGAATACTGCTGAGGGGAAAGGAGAGAAAAGAAGGAAGTATAAAGGCAATGACTTATATTGCAGAGACCAGAGCGAGAGTGGGATTGTCCACAAGGCTTGTATTCTCCCTTTCACTGAATACTTTGGAGTAGGCCCTGGATTTGGAGTTTTTTCTTCAAAGTATGGATTTCTGAGAGGAATTGTTACTGTAACCATCATATTGGTTCCCTTTCCTGTGAAACAATGAGCAAACATCAAAGAAGTTTTATATTAGAATAAAAGTACTCCTCGCTTGGAAACTTTGTTAAATATGATGACACTCAAAGATGTTGGTTGTTATTTTTAATAATTAGCTATTTCTAATAACAACTTTTCTTTTTGTGAGCACTTCATACACTACTTGATTTCGAAAAGCAAAACTTTTAGATATGGCACCATTTTCAGAACTTCAGATTTTGAATAAATTTCCTAAGGCCCTATAATTTTTTTTCCAGGTAAAATTTTCTCTTTTATTGGGCAGTCGATACATGATATGTATGAAGATAGATAAATACCTAGGTCAGTAGATAAAAGCATAGATTTGCTTTATAGAAAGGCCAATCTAAGTCAGGTCTAAATATCTAATTAAACTTTATAACAATGAGTCACTGTATATATATTTAATAAAAATTACTACTGTATGAATTTCATCAAGTGACACATAATTGTCACTATTCTATACCATAGAAATAAACTTTGACTTGTTTAACCATATATTTTTATGCTTTTAATATATATTGAACATGGCAGTTCTATAATTCTTTGTTGATTAGATTGATTTTTGACATTATTATCCAAGCAATGTTTATTAAATCAAATTTAATTATTTCTTATATTCAGGAAAACTGAGCTCCAGGTGACTTTGCTTGATAAGAAGTCAATAAATTACCAACAATGTTGCTCCCTGTAAGACCAGAGACTTGTCTATATTCTTAGTTTAACATCTTGGACTTAAAACTAATAGGTCTGCTTGAGAAAATAATTCAGATAGCAGATGGTTATTATATTTTATTTGAAAACATTTGTAATGTTCCTATATGTCAGGAAAAGTTCTAAGATTTTAAAATTTTTGAGGAAATGTATGCTAGGATGCGCTTGTGGAATGAAAAAGAAAATGAGATGGAAGACATTAATAGTGATCAATGAGGCTAGCCCACTGAATGGGGAGCCTGAGAAGCAAGTCCAGGTCCAACTTTAATGAAGTTGTGATGCCCCTTATATACCCCAGCAAGGAACTGTTACAATGATGTAATGAAAAAGTAGCAAAGCATACCTGACATGCAGCAGGGAGGATGCAGGGATGAGTGATTACAGGAGAATTTACCTGTGGGGACAACAGCCATTACTAATAGGTCAAATGTCTCTTGAGACATTCCAAAGAGGTTAGGAAACTGGGTTACAGGTGAGAGATGAGTTGTTGCCCACCCTCTGGAATGCCAGAGGGGGATAGGAAAACAGGAGGCATTCCTCTTATCTGAAGCTCCATCTCTCAACCTGCTTCCACATTCCACAAATGTAGATCAGGCAAATATAAGTTGAAAATCATTCAGCATGAGAAGTCTGAAAATATGAGTTATTATCTTACTTTTTACAAAATGCACCTATCCATAGATTCAGTATTATTTACTACAACTGCAAAGTATGAATATAACTCTAATCAAATATTTAATATGTGAAAAAAAATTTTTAAAGTGATCAATTATTCACTGTCATTTTATTTTAGTACTCATCCATCTATTGGCTCTTTACCTGCCTTTGAAAATGTAGATTGAGTGTTTTAACTATCTGACCTTTGGGAAGTGTCAACCTAAGAATTTTCTTGTAAGCTTTTCACATTACAATTAAGTGATCAGAAATCCTATATTTGCAGGTCTTGGTATAACAGGGGCCGAAGCTTTAAAATAATAAAATAATTTAAAAAAAGTAAATATCAGAAGTCATCATAAGCAAAGTGTGAAGTTAGGATTAAATAGTAATTATAGTCCCTTGATCTTGTTCAAATACACAGAGAGAGATGTTTTTGTTTGTATTGATTAATTATTTAGTGTTTATATATTTTTATTTTGCACTTCTATCAATAATGAAAGGAGAGCAATATGTTGGCACATCTTAT
Source organism: Uropsilus gracilis (assembly GCA_004024945.1). Lineage (NCBI taxonomy): Eukaryota > Metazoa > Chordata > Mammalia > Eulipotyphla > Talpidae > Uropsilus > Uropsilus gracilis. The sequence goes on from PVHY01001261.1 coordinate 100,636, forward strand.
GTCAAACAAGCTTCAGATATATGGCCACTATAAAAGAAAATTACTATAATAAAAACATTAATATCTCTATTGATAATGTTAATTACATTTGACAACATAATCCCTGCATATGTTTCTTGCATGACCAAGTTCACTATGTTTTACCAAATAGTCTCATTTTCTTGAGATAAGTTTTTATATAATGATAAAAACTTGATAATGGAGAATTATTAGTTTTCATGTTCATGTTTATAGAAGGTTGCCCTAAGCTCCTTTTCTTAACCATGGTCCTTTCTTGATGTAGCATCTTTAGATGGTCTTCAAGAGTTCACATTATATTCCTCCTTATTAACTGAGATGGTATATTTCATCTAGCAAACTGTGTGACAAGTTGTTTCACATAAATGTAAAATATCATAAAGAAATAGATTATTTAACTTGAAGATTCATGTATATCATGAATTTCTAACATTTATGTATATTAGAATTCCCTAAGATTGAAATTGAAATTTTATACTGTCACCTTCAGTAAAGAAAATATTTTTTTGAATATGCATATTTGATTGTCATTTAAAATTGCAAGATATGATGAATACAGACATCTGCCACCACACACATGAATTAATAATACCTTTATTTGTTCTTTGGTCTGATGTGAATGCTGTCAGATCATTAAAACAAGCAAAGAAAGAAATCATCAGACTATATAAATGACTAGATGTTCACGCAAGATGAAAATTCATTGTCTCTTATCTTTTACTGTTCAAATTATGCAAAGACACTATTTTATTAAAAATTTAAAAAGGAACCAAACTGAAGTACTACTTCAGGATACACCTAGCATCCTGGTGTTACAATATTTGTTTCTATTTAGTGTCCATATTAATCTTCTCCAGCAAACTAGATGTTATACATGCTGGAAACTGGATGCCCTCAAATCTTCCCAACCTTTTTGGCAACTGTGTAAATACTTGGTTTTACCATACCAACAGAAGTGTCCCCGATCCTCCATCTTCCCCCACTGGTGTCTTGGTGTGAATTCTGAATATCTTTCATTGTCCATACTCTCAGATTGTCTTTTAGAGTATTGAGAGAAAAAATAAGACTTATAATCAGTCAATCATTAAATCGCATATATTCATAATTTTCTGATATATTTATGAGGAGAGAAACAACCTAAATTGGCCTATATTTTAACATTAAATTTTGGGAGAAAAGCAAGGCAAATAAAAAAATTTATTTTCTTCTAAATTAAAGGAATTGGACAAATCTAAACTATATCATTATTAGTATAGGCTGACAGAATTATATTTCTTCAACAACCGTTAACCAGTGATTAATGCATGGAGCAGTAAGCTGGGGAACAGAGGAATTAATTAGTACAAAATATAATTAATTTTTAGATAATATGCATCGATTCCTATCATTCATTCATTGGCAAAATAAACAAAAGCTTTTTTAAATTTTATAACAAAACTTATGACACCAATTCCTTCATTTTGAAAAATTTCACTCAATATTTATGTTCATTAGCTGTCAGTATAGCAATTTAAATGTAAAACATGTACCTAAACTATTCTAGGAATTTTTACTTTGAAAAGGAAATTCATAGAAAATGCTACTATATCTAATAGCTTTAACTGGAGCTCTTTCACATTATGGGACTCTTCATATATGTCATTTTCCCATAATACTTTTGTGCAAGTAAATTATTCATGTCATCAGTATGGTATCTAAAATAAAACATTTTCAATTTTCACATAATGCAGTTTAAAATGATGAACCCTGATTCTTTGGGGAGCTAACTGTTGAAATTGTAAACGTTGCAGACCAGACGTACTGTATGTCAGCTACAAAGCCCTAGGGATCTCAACAGAACCGCCATCTCCCATTCAACCATAAAAATAAATTCTGATACAAGGAACATTTTTATGCTCAAAGATATACACACTTTGTATAACAAATAATAAAAGATTTTATTAACTATCCATTCTAAGAGCACTCATAACAAATATGAAAAGTCTAATCTGTGAGACTGCCCCATTGCCCTTACCTGGTTAGGTATATTCTCAAAAATTCAGAAATGTAGTCATCCTGCATATATTTTGAAAAAAAAATAGACTTTAAATATACTTCATGTAATCTACAATGTATGAAGACTCTTAATGAGAGTGTAAAGTTGTATGACCTCTTCTGTTTGTGGCTACAAGTAGTTGTTTACTGAGGTTCCTTTTGTTTGGAATTGAATTTTAGAATTTCATGTATGGTGATATTAAATTATATATAAAATAATAACATCAGATAATTTCGGTAAGGCATGAATATGCAAATGTTAATTATTTCCCCTGGAAATATATATTTAGTGAAGAAGTATTGGGGGTTTAGTGGGAATATAATTCTTTGTTGAAAGATAAAACTTACTACTGTAAAACTTAAAACATTTTATGCCAAAAGTAGGTAGAGTGGAACCTCAGGCGGGGAAAAAATGATTGGAAAATATCTATCTTTGTCCTAGATGTTAAATTGTGTTAGGAGAAACAATGTTAGAAAATAAGCAGGGTTTTTTTGTATGTTTGTTTTTGTTTTTCGCATCCTGACACCTGACATTTGGAAAAGGCTGGGAAAGAATTTTTTTTTATTTTATTTCTATTGGTAAATAAATACAAAACTGAGGACAACAGAGATAAAAATTATGTGGTTTTTGATAGCCCCTGTCAATCAATTTAAGCCCTGGAAAGTGCTCTACTATCTTTAGGGAATCCTTACTATTCAATGATAGTATTATGTTTACTAGTCTTCAATGTTACTTCATTAAATTTACTATGATTAAAAAAAAACGTATTTTTTAAGTGTTAAACTAACATGTCTCCTGTGGAGAATTCATGTGTCTACTTTTTTAATTAACTGAAGTAAAATTGTTTATAATACATAGTTTCATGTTACAGCATTAGAATCTGACATCGATGAATCCACATTATGTTTGTCACTGAAGGTCTAGTTTCCAGCCTCCATTACACAGCTGACCCTTTGCACACTATTTGCATTCCTTCTCTTCTGGTAACCATCATTTTGGTCTTATATGTAAACATTTGTTCAATTAGCTAAAAAGCACATGTAGACTTTATGGTTAAAGATATTTGACTCACTTGTTAATGCTATTTAAATTAGTATTAAAGGGAACAAGTCAGTGGTTATGAATTTCTGACCAGTTTTGTTAAATGTTATTGAGGATGACTTTTATAATACTTCCAGCAGACCTGAAAAACAAACAAACAAACAAACAAACAAACAAAAAAAAAAACATTTTGACTGATGAGAAGGAAAACATATTGGCTGTTGTAGTTTTTAAATAATTTATCTGGGTGAAAGATCAAACAAAATCAGACCTATAGCAAATTATTGACATTTGATTGCAAAAATTAAGCAAACAAAAAGGGAGTGTGAGGAACAGTGGGTGCTGAAGAGCCAGAGGACCCAGTGGAGCATGGTAGAGGTTTATGGGATTCTATTGTTAGCATATTGTGAAAATAATCAATTGTGATGGTTTAAACTTATAGCCTCTAACAAAATACACAATTGTAAACCAGTATTGTTTCAGTAAAATTAATTGCAATATTTTTATTATTTAAACTATGCTCTATAGCCAGGCATGGTGGTGCATGACTGTAAACAGCAGCCTAGAAAGCCACAGCTGGAGCCAGGGATCACAGTTCAAATCCCTCTGGGGGCACATAGCGAGACCTAGTCCCCAAAAAATAGCTGGGTGTGGTGGCGTGCACCTGTAATCCCAGCTACCTGGGAAGCTGAGACTGGGGATTGCTTGAGTCCATGGTACCCTGGGGGAACGTGAGCCTTTGGTTCCACAGGCAAAAATAACAAGACCAAGTCTCAAAAAAATTTTTTTTGAAAATAAAAAATAAACTATGCTCTATAGATTCAATAATAATATAATACTTTTTCAGAGCTGATTGATCTATGCTATATCTTTTCACGCAGCTTTGTTAGAACACAGAAAACTAGACAAACTTTAATTTTTCTTCCTTTTAATATTTTCTCTTTATTTAGTGGAGTCCTTCTTTAATCTTCTTGATGTAGCCTTAGCTAAAGTGGCTAGTAAAGCTCAAAAATTTGATATGGATGGATCAAAGATGATTTCATGATCTGCCTTGGTATTTTGGCTGATATTTTATCTACTAGTCCTTCCAACATGATTCAGAAAAACCAGCATAACCTGCAAAAACACTCTTTTTAATTTTGATTTCTTAATGTTGTGTTATCTTAAATATATGAAGCAACATCATGTTTTGTCCATTTCTGTTGTCATTTGCTTATTGTATCTGGCACAGTGCAAATGAATGGGCAGGAAAGTTTATGAGGATACCTAAGAATATATTCTGCCAAAGTGAAGGAATGTGAAAATAATGATCAAGTGAAAATAATTTTGTGAAAATTATGTCAAAAATTAAGTGACCTCTACAACTATTTCTTTTAACTCAGAAATAAAAAGAGACACTGAAATGGATTATTCTAGTTAAGTCATTGCACCACTGGTATATCATGAGTTGCATGTGTGTCAAGATTTAGATTTTCTGGTTCCTGCTCTGGGCACACTGAATGATAGTCTTAGAAGGCAGAACTGCCTCTTCAACATTAATAAGGTCAACTCAAGTTTGAGTGCTACTTTTCAAAAACTGTATTTTGTATGTCAAAACAGCTCAATTTTTGTTTCCTTTTCAACCATCTGTCCTCATCCTTTTTAACCTCTATTTGCTACATATGATATGCATCATAAATCATGTATTTTGTCCCACACAACTCTCTTTCACAACCTAAGCCTTTCTCTGCCTAGCCCATCTTTCTCCTCTTGACCATCCTAAGAATTTTCACTAAGCCTTTCTGAATTCTTGGTCTTTCAAAGAATATTCACATTTTTTTAACTGCTTCTTTGATTGCCTAGTTACTTCCTCTTCTTATTCAATAAGATTGATATCATTGACTTGAAAAAATGCTCAAAATAAAACTGAATGTTTTCTGCTGTTTTAGAAACAATAGATAGAACTTTTCCTGTCTCTCCACCATTGGATCAATAACTTTATTCTACTCATTTACTTCAATTGCATACAAATAATACATACAAATAGCATATAACCTTTTAAAAGAGTGAAAATGCCTCATAATCCTTGAGCACTTAACCTGAAAATATTAAAACTCATTGATTCAATACTTTGCTTGAATTTCATCTGATAACCTTGTATCAGGATTTGGTCGGAAAAGAAAAAAAAAAAGTAGGCTATATGTGTGTGTGTGTGTGTGTATACATATAAATACATATGTATATACATACATATATATAGAGAGAGAGAGAGAGATTCTGGGAAATTGACTTTCTCTTATGTGGCGACTGGCTGAGCAAGTCAAAATACACAGGGTATGCTGAACAGAAGGACTGAAGCTTCGGTCCACAGGAGATATGTCTGCTTCTTTAGGAAACCCTCAATTCTGCTTTTCAACTAGTTGAATCATCATCACCTCTATACTCAACATTAGCTTATTGTGAATCAAATCATATCTATACAATGCCTTCTTGACAACCCATAGCCTACTATTCCGTTGAGTAACTGAGACTGTAGACTAAGTTCCCAGCAACATATTATCTATTTAATCTAGAGTTTTCTACATTATTTGTAGAACATTGTTTCTGAAATATAGGTTTTTATGTATTTGAAATACCTGTTTAAATGTATGCTTTTTCTGAAAACTGTTCCTCCAAAGAATACTATAAACCTATGATAAGCTAGTGAGCATAATAATCAATAGTTGGATGATAACCTGGTGAGCATATCAGTCAATAGTTGGATAGAATTTATAGCTATGTTTCTAGTCACTTAATGGCTTTCTTAAAGTCATTAAAACCTATACTTAAATGCAATGCTCAATATGATTAAATATTTAACAGTGACAGAAAATCTCTTAAGCTTTTTCCTGATTCCTTCCATAACAATTTGATTAGGGGAAACATAGCTACGACAAAGACTGGACAAAAGCATTTATTCTTAAAGAATTTATAATCACTTAGGAAAAGATTGAACTAAACAACACCAAAATTTCTAGTACATCATTTATTTGCATGACAGTCATCTTTGTTTTAAAATGAAGGTGTACTCAATCAGAATTTTTTTTCACATTAAGTTGCTAGCATGCAAGAGGAAGAAAAAACAAAACAAAACAAAACATATTCCACTCTATCAGAAATCACCCAAGCCACAAAGCATCAGATCATTAAGAATATAGGACACTGATATAGATATCCTAATTTTGGCATGAAAAATCAGAATAGATTATAAGGGGTTTGTGCTCTAAACCAGCTGTGTCCTTGATGATTTACATAAATTGAAATATATAGAAGTGGAACTCCATCTTGGATCAAAATTATTTTTGCTTGATAATTTTACAAAGAAAATTGCTAAATGTTCAAATATGGTTATCCATGTTTGAAAAAAATTCAAAACACTTGATACAAAATTGTCCTGGGACAAATTAATAATGGCAAAATGCCAAAAACAAGCATGTCTTTCCCCTTTGTGGTAATTACTGCCCTTTGAATGTTGCTCAGAGAGAGGAAAGCTTTTCATCATTGTTCTCCCTACTCTGACATAGAAATAGAATGTCAGGAACACAATGAGCCTTCACTTTATGGACACTTGGTACTTTGATGTCTCTATTATCTTTTGGAGATTATTTCTTTTACTAGAAACAATGAGGATCTGAGGACAGGTTTCCTAAAAATGGTAATTATGCGAACTGTCTTAACTATTGTCTACTTGTTCCAAAACTCCCAGAACTTGCACACAGACACATGCTCAAAGACAAAAGTTGTCTGCTGGATATAGTAACAATTGAGACCTTGGCTTGTAGATCTACTGAGAGCTGTACCTCTGGTGCCTTTTTCCCCAATACCTAATCTAAGAATTAGCAAATCCCCTTATTTATTCTAAGCTCCAGTTTCTTAGGAATTAGACTTAGTCATTGAATATTGCAGGGTTATCCTGAGGTTCAAATAAAATAGGTATGGGGAGTGCTTTGTGAATTAAAAAGCACACCACAAATATAGTAATTATGGTAAATGACTTTAACCATTCAGTTGAAAACTAAGGTATTCAGACTTTTACACAGATGTTTGGCATCATGTACACAAGCCATTTGAATGATTGAATTCCTCACTCCTTGGAAACTTGACATTGTGTAACTGTTTTGAGCATACTGGAACATTTTGTTAAGTAGTAACTAATCTGGCAGGTTGCTTTGTGAAGTGCTATAATAGGCATAACTTAACTCCATGCATCAAATAGTTTTGATATGGCAATTCTTTGGAACTGAAAATTTTTAATAGGCATATACCCAGATTGTTAAGAAGCATATACAGTGGTAAGTGATTCAGGGTAATATTTTATCAGAAATTATCCATCTTTGTAGATGAAGGGGTGTCAGACAAGGAAAATGAATGATAAGGGAAATAATAGAAATTTATTTCTGACACTTCCTAACCCGTCATTTCTATCCCACTGTTTAATAATAAATAGGTGGTAAATTTTAGAATTTGTATTTAATAGACTTTACATTTCAGAGCAGTTGATTGAGCATAAAATGAAGACCCCCCCCCATACATACTTATATTTCTCCCCAAAATAATAAAAACCCAAGCATCCACATTGAAAAGCATGCTGATATTATTTGTTTCAACTGATGACTAACACCCCACAAACACACAAAACTCATACTTTAAGATTCACTTGATGCTGCATGTACAAGAATTTGGAAGATGTATTCTACCATTTATCAATCATTAGAATATAATGCACAATGGTCCTACTACCTTGATAATCTGTGTCTGCCGTCTCATTGTTTTCTCCCCCTCTGCCCTTGGCAACTACTAATCTTTCTACTGTTTATCTCTTAAACTGTTAAACTATTAATCTTTCTACTTTTTGCCTTTTTTAGTACATCTGGTAATTGCCATCATCCCAGCGTGTTGGTAGTCTGAGTTTTTTTTTGATGTTTCACTTATTAACATTCAGTTAAGTTTCTTTCTTGTCTTGTCACAGTTTGACCGATCATTTCTTTTTAGTACTGGATAATATCGCACTGTCTTGATGTACCACATTAACCATTCACCTACTGAAGGAGATCTTGATTATCTCCAAATTTTGACAATTACAATAAACTGTCATAAATTATGCATGCGGATTTTCATGTGGATGTAAGTTTTCAACTCCTTTTCATAAATATTAGGGATTGATGGTTCATGTGATACAAGAATGTTTCATTTCATAAGAAACTGCCAAAATATCTTCCAGAGCACTTATACCATTTGTAGTCCCACCAGCAGTGAATGAAAGTTTTGTTTTCAAATCTTTGCCAACATCTGGGGTAGTCAGTGTTCTGGATGTTCCTGGATTTTGGCCATTCTAACAGGTGACTTGGTCATCAGAATAATGCAAATACTTACTGGTTCATCATTTGATTGAGGACATCAGCATGCATTTGAAATGAACAGATATCCCTCATATTTGCATGTGAGTAAGTGGAATCTCAAAGATTGGGTGATTTTTCAAGACAGTGATGTCACTGGTAGGCAATAAAAATAAAATTAAATGTGTTTGCTTACTTTTCTATGTTATTCCCTGAACAATTCCTCAATATAAAGATTAATGTTTGCAAATCACAAAGTTGTGAGGAATCTATGAGCTAGTAAGTTGTGTGGGTTGGTTTGTTATTTATTAAATAACATTAGGCTGTTAGTGATTTTGTGCATGTGTGTGTGAGTATGCACATATGTCATTTATGTTCATAACTTTCAGACTCTTTTCCTATTTTCTGTCCCCAGGACCTACTCCATTTTTTCTTCTTCAAATTTGCTGTATCCAGTTTGCTTGAAAACCATTAATATTTGCCCTACTTTCTCCTATATGAATACACGTATGAATACACTTTTACACACACACACACTTACCTGTCACTAAAATTGCTTAAGCTTAAAGAAAGCTGCATATTTTTCCAATAAAATGGTTATTAAACCTTATTGTAAATTTCAATCTGTTATTTTCAAACATATATTTGAAATAAGAACAGGTACTCATTTTTAAAATGACTATTTTAAATAAAGGGTTATCTTCAATAAATATGTAGTATTCAAATAAGTTTAACTAGAAGTGCAAGTTTGATTGTCTTCTAGTGTACGTTATCAAAATGTTAATGATAAAGAATAACACAATTTCCATATATTGAAACTTTTTCTGGTGACATGAACTGAATTTATTGTAACACCTTTATAAATAAGGTGAGTATTATAATAGTCCTCATTTTATAGATGTAAAAGTTATACATAAAGATACTTTTTAATTGCCAATTAACTCATATAGTATACGATAGAGTTGCCATTTAAATAGATATGATCTTATTCCTGAACTTGAGATTTCAACTACTGTATTCTGTTGCCTATTAGTCCTACAACAGGTCTCAACTTGCATGTTTATATACCCAACCTTTGCATATTGGACAGACACACTTTTATTACTTGCATTGCATTACTCTCACACATTCATTTTTATGTTAACTTTTTCAAAGATTTTCACTGTTAATTTCACAAAACCTTCATAGCCATGCATTTTGATGTTAATTACATTTGCAAGCTTTATTGAATCTTGTATGAGTATTGATAAACAGGACTGGATGAAAACTATAACAACTCTATTGTGCTAATTTTTACTTTATTTTACAAAAGCTTTATTAATATTTGTGACTGTCATGCAAAATAAATGGGCTAAAATGTGTGTGTATATCTTAACATACAAACATTAAATAGTCCTAAAACTGCCATAAGATTATAAATATGCACAAAAATATTCAAGAGCTCCTGACCTAGGTAAGGAGTCAGAGAAGAATTATCTGTAACAAAAGAAAAAGAAGGATTTATTCAACATGGAATAGAATGTTTATAATTATCCTAGTCAATGGTGTGTTTACCTTTAGCAGTGTGTTTATTTAAAAGGTAGAATACACTTAAAAATTCTCTTTCCTGGTTCTATTCCTATATTTAGATTTTAATTTAAAATATTGTAGTTTTAATCTTTTGGTCCAAAATTCAGAAATATCATATTTCTTTTTCATCTTTCTCTTACCTTTCTTTTTTATCTTCTATTTATCTATCTTCTATTTATCTTCTGTTCCTGCTTCATTTTCCCACTTTTATGGGTTTGAGTATACTGCATTCTTGGTGTCAGATTTATTGAGATTACTTTTGTAAAGCAAAGTACATCCTTTTGGGTGTGTATTCTATGAATTTTCATCATATGTAAAGTCATATAAATAACAAAACTTAGTATTAAAAAATACATTACTATCATCACCCAAAGTTGTTTATTTATCCTTTTGTAATCAGATTACTATCCTTTTATCTCCCTGAGCAATTACTGTTCAGTTTTCTATTTCTTAAATTTTTCCTTTGTCAGAATATCACTTATAGTCTTCTGTGCTTGGCTTTCTTTCACTTTGCATAATGGTTTAGAAATATATCATAGTGTGCATTTATGAATGCTTCCTTTAAATCAAGGCCAGCATTTGCTTGTGTGACTGTAAAAACACAGTAGCTATTGATGTATTTCTATCTGGGAATGGGCAGGTTCCAGCACCTGCCAACCAATAGAGTGAAGAATTGAGCCATCCAGTCAGAGTTGACTGAGTTTGGGCTTTGATGTTGGTATTTCTTCGTAGTGCACTATGGGCTTGGTATTCCTCTAGAAATGTCTGTCTTTGAAGGTCTGCAAAGAGTTTTTCTCCCTAATAATTCTCTAACATCACCTTTCTACCAGCCCTTCAGGTCTGTGTCATGTCAGACAACTATGTTAATATTTTTGTCCTTCTCCAAAATTGCAAGAGCACAGGGGATCTCTGTTGTTCTGTTCTATGGGGTCATAAAGACCTTGCACCTTGGGCTTCATGCAGGGAATTCTCAGCAAGCTTATTGTACCTTTCCTTGGTAATCAGACTCCCTCTGACTTGTATATGTTGTTGGTCTCAACCTTGAGTGGGAGTTTCTGATCTTTGCTTACTTAGTGATTTAGGTTTTAAATTGAGAGAGGTGTACTATTATTTTACAAGAGCTTCTCTATGATCTTTGAGGGAAGACGGTCCTTGGAGGGGTTGTTCCTCTCTTGAGTCCAAATTATTTGGTTACAGTATGCCTTCTGCTGGATTAAAGAAAAGTTATTTTGTAGGTTATCTACCCAATTTTCATTGTTTAAATGTGAGGGACCTTTCTACATAGTCTATAAGTTTGTAGTGTCTATATTACTTTAATATTCTGCTTTTACAAATATAGTCTAAGCAACATTCCTTTACAAAAAGGAAGTTGTGTCCCAATTTATTTCATCAACATGTTATTTCTGGATTTACTGTTCAAAGCCTCCCACTGAAATTTTTGCTAGAAGACAGGGTCATATTTTGCACAAATAAATAGTAGCAGTGGAAGTATATCTCTTCTAAAAAAAAACTGTTGGATATAATCATTGTGAACTGGGAGAAAACGTAAGGAAAAAAACTCTTCCATTAGTGATGTTTCCTTCCCAATGGTTTGGTATGGTGTGATATTTTAGAGAACCAAGAGAGGTAAATGCAAGTTCTGGCTGTAGTCCCATGCCCTTGCCCTCTGCAGCAGATTTCTCATCCGGAATGCACATTAAGTTTTCTGCTTCAAGGATGACCAGTGCTCAGTGCTCACATTCATTCTCACTCCTAAATTATGTGAAGCTTCCTTTCCTTGTTTGACACCTTCAAAGTGAAAAGTGTCATTGCCAGGGAAGCATGAAGACATAGTCTCTGAGGCTGTGTTAGAAAACCTATGCAATAGTCTACTCTTATTGGAGCAATATATTTATACATTGTCCATTGGAGCAAAATGTGTGTGTATATGTGTGTGTATGTATACATATATATGGAATAAAGTGTATTAATAAGCATTTCTACAAAAGGTATTGATGTTATTGTTTCAGATCACATTTTTTTTATAATATGAAATACCTCAGTTTGTCTGTAGTCATTTGAGTTAAATAAATAGAAAATAAGTCATTTGAAAATAAATTTAGTGCTTTCAACATAATAAAGAAATAGATGTACTTTTAGGTATAATGACTGAGACATTATTTTGGCATAGAATACTAAAACATATTACATAATACAGTTGATTATTCAACCTAGGTTTGCATAAGCAGAACAAATATATCATCAAGAGAAACATAATCTTGAAATAATCAGTTTTAAAGTTGTATGTAGTTTGTTATTTTGAATCCCTTAGAGCAATTTGAAAAAAATATGTGAGGATAAATGATAAGAGGAATATCAGTTTTTAAAGAATCAATGAAGACACCCTAATCACATATAACCAGTTTTGAATATTGCATGTTTTATATAAGCTTACTTATTTTGCTTATTGACATGCAGATTAATTGCATTAAAATAAAACAAATTATAAAATAATTTGTCAATGGTCAGTGGCTTCCTTATTTACTTTCACTTGCCTAAGCTCAGAAAGCTTCTCAAAATAGAAAATGTAGAAACTGAGGAATTTTTTAATAAGAAGGTACACATTTAAACTTTTCCTAGCCATTCATCAGTGTGAAAAGAAATTATGTCTAAAATATAGAGTAAGAAATAGGGTATGCACTGTTCCAGAAAGGGAATTCCCGACAGAGAATTCCAGAAAGTTCTCTTTTATTCAGTATCAGTTCTTTCAGAGTTAGATCTCCGTTTGAGTGTTATGAGTTTGTGACAGGTATTTATTTATATTTGAGCAAAACCCTCAAAAATTTTCCTAAATAAATATATGTCATTTCTCTAATTTTTCTTTAAACCATGCCATATATCCTCAACCAGTTCATTGGTATCTTAGATAAATTTCGTATTTACTTCTCCTTTTCTAGAAATTAAAAATTAAATTATAACAGCAGCACAGTAAATTTGCCTTTCTTTTCTCAATGAAGCTTGTCTAATTTTTTGAGTGTGCTGTACTTTGAAGTTCATAATTATTACCTTTTCTGTTCTAACTTTCAAAAGTGAGGTCCTGATTACCACCATACGAACTGGTGCAAATATTCTACTTTGCAATATGTGCTGCATGTAAATGTGTGGTTTGGATTGTAGGGGGTAAAACGGGCAGCCTCCCTGCCATCTGTGTGCTAATTAAGCAGTGTTGAACATCGTCTTGTCATAGGAAAAAGTCATCTTCATTTCTACAGGGTGCAAATTATGTTGCCAAGAAGATCACAAGGACAGGGTCAAAGTTGGCTGTCAGCAATGGTTCCTGGTTTAGCTTGCTTTGAAAGTTATAGGAATCTTTAAATAAAGTACAAATTAAACTGTACTTTCACTTCTGATATATGCACCTAGAATAAAATTGCAAGCTTAAAACAAAATAAAAGAAAGTCAGTCTTTTTGTAAACAAGCAAACGTTTGTAATTGGTATATTTACCATTGCATCTAATTTACGCTAAGACTTACAGACCCAAGAGGTTAAAATTATATTCTATATTTATTTAATATTAAAATGATGTTAATTAATCAATTAAAATAAGTCTGCATTAAGGTTCACTTGCTTTTTACTTCTGGAGAATATATATACAAAATGCTAGATCAAATAGTGCACCTTTAAAAACACAAGATATTTCAATTTTAAATATAGTGACCCATAAAAATTAACTCTTTGGCTAAAGAAAAGGGAAGAAAAAGGCATAAATACTCTAAGATTTAGAATAGTAGAATAGTGTTTAAATGTTAAAATTCTAGTCAGTTCTAATAATTCTAATCAGTAGGAATCCAGCAGAAGTGGTTAGAGAAAATTAGTTACCTATTATTTAACTTATAATTTAGTTACATGTGGCTTGAGGCTGCCTCTGTTAATATTACTGAGTAATTGAAAATGAATTATCACAATGTTTTGCACATTATGTCAACATAATTATCTTCATAAATAAAAACTTGGAAGAATTGAAAGGATGACACCTTATTCCTATGGACATACATAGAAATGCAACTTATTTTCACATCATTTCAAACATATGCTATAAAATACGGAAAATAAAATAATTATTATCAAATGGTTTTAAGCAATTCACCTAAATTCTTAGAGGACTACTTTTAACTAAATTGTTCTCCTTAGAAGTAAAGCATATTGCCATATTCTTTACGAAAGTGAGAGAAGAATTACTTTAAGCAGAGTAACATTTATTGTGTGTATACTGATTTTTCTTTGGTACTCTTTTAGAACAAATTTACATTAGTATTTGAACTTTTGATAGTATATTTTATGTTCCATTGGATTTTAGCAACAAGTGTGTGTTTCATACTACCTGTAGAAAGTGTTAAATGCTATTTTTACATATGGATGCAATGCTAGTGGTATATCTGAAATGCACTGAAAACTGTGCTATAAATCCCCATATAACTTATAGGGTATTATTTTGGCTCAAGTGTTTCCAGTATGTTCCTGAAAAAATGAATATTTCCTAGGATTACATATTGATACTTGAAGAAAAGAGCATCCTACTGATATTTTACTTTGTGGACCACTTAAAGATATCAGAATACCTGTGAGATTTTTTCCCCCCAGACAAGTCACAGCATTAGTGTTCCTGTAACACTTGATTTATAGTCCTTATAGGATAGGGACTGAGTACATTTTTTTTTTTGTACTGTGTATGTGTTGGACCTAACTAGAGCCCTAGTGTTCTTAATACTCATGAATGAAGGACTACAAAATACATCCAAATACATCCACTAATCTGTTCAACTGTCATTCTAACATAACACTAATCTTTGAGAGAGTAGGTGTGAGGGCAAACTTTGTGTCAAAAAAACTTACACTGAGAGGAAACTATTAAGATTTTTGAATTGGAAAGGTCTGATTGGGAATCCTGGTTCCACCCATTTCTAGGTGGTTCCACCATATCTTCTTAATCCTAGTTCCACCATCTCTTCCACTAAAAAAGAAAAAAGATGCACCATCTTAACATTGTTGCCACAGAGATATTTTAGAAATGTGTTTTATCCGATTTTCATTGACGAGATCATAAAATGTTCTAAAATGTGTTTGGTAGGAGCTTACTCTGTATTAGCATTCAAAATTGTTTATTGTCAAAATAGTCTCATTTTCTTAATTTTTCAGGGTTATTTCTTTCATTTTGTTCATTTTCTCTAGCCATACTGGTAGTTAAATCTAAGCTTGCACAAATACCAAGGATATTAGAGTGTAGCGGTGAGGTGGAGTAATGAAGGAGTAGCTTGATTCTAAAGATATGTTACTACAGAGAATATCCAAGCTATGCCTACAAAGAATACTGAGGCAAGAATCTTTAGAAAAGATAACAGTGAGAATTAAGGAGGATAAACTATGAAATCTGGCAAATGATAACCACTTGTAACATTATACATCTATCTTTATGAAGTACCAGGTTAGTAGGTTTGAGTATCATGAAAGATGAGGTATTTAAAAAGTAATAAATTGAGCCCACTTTTAAGATGGTAATAAGGTCATTTAATGGATGTGTAAAACTGCTAAATGATTTTGAAGAAGGATGGCCTAATTCGGACTGCATCATAAACTCAAAAGCAAGCATTCAACAGGAGATCAATACTATTTTGTGGTGTGCATACTGTTGCAAGATCTGCTCCAATACAAAATAAATCTAGTGCAAACCGTGTATCTAACTTCTTTTGCCTGGCATTCTTACCCCGCTGCTCTATTTGCACCTAAAGCACAGATTTCAATGATCTTCTTTCTGAGTAAGGAGAATCAGCTGCTGATGCACATATTATCTGTATTTACCACAAAACAAATGAGAACATGAGACTAAAATAAAAGTTCTAAAGAGACATTCTGCATGTTGTAAAAGTTTATTCTAGAAAATCAATGATGTTTAGACTAGGAAAAAAAGGTAAAAATGGCTTTATATAAGAGAATATAAAGAAATAATCATGATAGAGAAGGAACTAAATCATGCATTTAAATCAATATTATTAACATTATATCTACCCTAGTTTTCCCATATTAATTATTTATTTGTACCTGAAAACAAATATTCCATAAGAATCCAAATTCACCTTCCATAGAACTTATAACATCATTCATGTGTCTGAGGTTATCACAGAGCAAAAAAGAGTATAGGTGGGTAAGGTCGGAAAAGAAAAATACATTATTGCAATTTTCAGTGAACTCTGTGTAAGGAGTTATAAGTATCAGCTTATTTGATATTTGCAACATCCACTTACATGGATATTATTAACAAATATGAGGAAAATTAATAAAGCAAAAAACGAGAGAGAAGCAAGGTAAGTTACACATCAGGTTTTATGTTATGATATTTAGTAGATATAACTATTGAACAAAAAAAATACATTCCAACTTATTGGAGTGAGAAATGTTAAATTTCAGTGGTAATTGTATATATAGCAGACAAACACAAACAAAATGGAGGCATGGACATATACATATCAGATAACAAAATTTAAACAGGACAGCACTAACATAGTTAGAATATGGTTGTATTAACAAAGGAACTATTTACATTGGAAAATTTATGATTTTATATACTATGATAGAGATTATGGTAAAAATGCAAAGAGGACATTCTCAGAAATAGAGCAATAAAGGAATAATAAAGACCCCTATAATGTCTTTGAAAGATCAAGTTGACAAAAAGAAACAAAGATTAAATAGCTTTATTTGATTGATTACATAAAATGTATATTAAACTCTGACTCCTTGCCACCATCAGCTCACTCTTCTAGGGTTTTCTGCGCAGCCTGGTTACTTGGGCTACTCTTTACCTGTCTGCCATTCTCATGTCTCTCCTCTTCCCAAAAGTCTCTCTCTAGTCTCTGCTCCTTCCTTTTTATCTCCTTTTTTAATCTCCTAAAAGTCAAAGGCTCCAATTTCCCTCTACACACCCTGTAGGTGATACATTTTCTCTTCTACACCTGGAATTTTCAACAAAGTTAAAGTACCCTTTTCTTGTTAGGCCATCTTTTACTTCTATGTTTTTCAGACACAGCTAATGGCATCAGTGCCTAAATTTGAATACTGACCATATTGGGGTTCCGGCTTCACAACCACCAAGGTCTCCACAGGAGGGAACAGGATTTCTGGCTCAGAGATGCCTTCAGTTCACGCTAGGCACTCTCCCATTTCATGAGGCCAGGAAAGCCACAGAGACTGGCAGTGACTTCGTCCAGTACCAGACCAGTCATCTGCCAGTGTCTATCCTGATCAAGAAACTATATACATGAACATCCTGGGAGAAATGCTCCCTAAGTCAGTGACCAGAACTACAAAGCAAAGAAGTGATAGAAGCTGGGTGCGAGCAGAAAACCAGTAAGAAGGAGGAGGCACTGAAAGGATACCAACATGCCTGAACTGGCTACATATAAGATAGATATACCTGGAAAACTAAGCATAAGCCACTGTGTCCCAGGAAAACATGTCCATACCTGGCAAAAGAATATCATTCCAGGAAAGAAAAAGAAGAATCCAACTAATTAAAAATTGACCAATATCTGGCAGTGAAAGAAGAATTGAAGTGAACTGAGGGTGAGCAAGGGGAAGGGGAGAGGAGGGAGGAACACCCAAAAGGCAAGAAAAAAAGATATGTAAACAAAAGTTATACATAAAAAATATCTTTAAAAAATAAAAGAAAATGTGGCTTCTGCCACCCAGGTTCCCTCAGGTTCGTACTATCCAGGCGTAGTAGTTGCCAATCACATACAATTTAACAACAGGGTTTTATTTACAAGGGATTTAACAGGGGAAACAAAAAGTCCTTAAACCATAAGTGGCCAGTTATCTTACCCCAGTTGCCATTTTTAGTCCCAAATGTCCCAAAGACACATGTCCACGAGAGTGCCTCTTTGCCTCTCTAAACTTGAGGCAGGCACTCTGCAAAGTCTGGTCTTTCTCCAGCATCTTCTCTTTGCTTCTTCTTCTCCAGCATTCTAAGCTGCTCTGCTTCTCCAAGGCTCTTCAAACCTTTTCAACAAATGCTGATTTAAAAATCAGCTTTCCAAATCCATGGCTATCTCTAGGTACCTACTTTCCTTGCTGCGGTGCCACACTCTTCACACTGGCTAATCTTCTGGCCACCATGGCTCCTTGCCACCACCAGCTCACTCTTCCAGGGGGCTTCTGCCCAGCTTGGTCACTCAGGCTATTCACCTGCCATTCTCATGTCTCTCCCTTCCCCAAAATCTGTTTCCCTCAGGCTCTGCTCTTTTTCTTTTTAATCTCTTTTTTTTTTTTTTTCCTAAAAGCCAGAAGCTCTGATTTCCCTCAACACACCCTCTTGGTGATACATTTTCTTATTTTCTCTTCCCCACCCAGGATTTGCAATAAAGTAAATGTATCCTGTCCTGTTTAGGCCTCTTTTCAGAGGCAGCTAGTAGCAATGCCTAAATTTTATGAACAAACACATGGCCCATGTTGGGGTCATGGCTTCATTATTATATTTATATTTTATATTTATATTTAAAGATGGTCCTTTGTAACATCATGCTTTATCTCAAGAGTTTAGTTCTCCAGAAGAGAAAGAAAGGAGGCCATTAGGAAGATGTCTCAGGACTGAAGTCTTGAACAATCTCTTCAAAACACTATATTATTCATGTGTGAGTATATTAAGTTTAATAAACTAGTTTAAGTGAAAAAAGCAATAACTAAGTAAATACCCTTGTAAGGCAAGTGCATAGAGCACAGGTCACTATCGATTTGGACAGCTGGATAATGAGAGTACTGGAGGAGACTGAAGTGAATTTTACCAGCATTAGTACTCTCAGAAAACCATACAGGCACTCCCGACAGGGAGGCTGGACCAATTGTATGGCAAGCAGGCAGGTAGGCAAGGCAGGACAGGGAACTTGGAGGTAGGCATACAGGCAGGTAGCCTGCCAGCCAAGCCTCCTAGTGCCCCCCCCCCCAGATCGTTACCATCTTTCTCAGGGCTCTCTCTAGCCTCTTCTCTAGTTGTGTGGCTCATTGCACTGGTAGTATTAGTTGGAAATAGTACTGCTGATGCTGCCTCTGCTACAGCTTTTTTTCCTTTCAGACTCAGGTATGCCCACTTGCTCAGGTCCTTACTCTTTGGGCCCAGGTGTCTGCAATTATGGGTGTGCATGCCCCTGGCCTAAGGTCCAAGCATATTCTGCATTAACATCAAGGCCACAAGTGGTAGCAACAGAGGCTAGTTGTGCAAAAAGTCTGATTAACTCATTTACCCTACAGCCCTGTTCTATTTAGCAAAAAGTTCCTTTAATGCTTCATACATTTTATTTTTAAACAATAAACTTAATAATTTCCATAATATAATGTTTGGAAAACATTTCAATGTACACAAAACACAAATGCCAGCACTAGAATTAAGTATACACAGCTCCTGTCACTGATTTTCTGGGGACAAAATAGTAAATGGTAATAAAACAGAAACCCTTCTGTAATCTCTCTCTCTCTCGCTCTCTCTCTCCTCCTTTTCTCCCTCTCCCCCAACCCCGCTCTTTTCTCTCTCCCCTCACACGCAAAGGAATCTACAATTCTTCCCTATCAGCAAGGCATTTTCAAGTGTGTTTGAGCACTTCTAGACTGACTGTCTCAGTGTCCAGTGTAGCAGCCATAGGTTGGTTTCTATTACGTCCTTATCTTTAAATTTATGCCCAAGGCAGTTAACCAATTGCTGTGCTAGTAATTTCTTCGTATATTTTTATTTCTTTACACAGATTATTTACTATCTTCAAGTCTACATATAAAACAAATGAGTAGTTACCCACAGTTTTGCCATAATAGTTTCTAATGACATGCTTTTCCCATGAAGACAGTATTCTTAAAAATGAAGTAATATCTTGTTACAATCCTCAAAAGTTTTGAATTGATATTGTGCAAAAACAAATAAAAAAAATAAAACTCAGGATAGAGCAAGTTTGATGGGCAAACCAGTTCATGATGGCAAAAGTAAGGTACAGGTATCATGCTCACCCATGTGCTTAGGTTCTTTATTGGTTCTAGCAATTATACACACACATCAGACAGGGCAGAGCCAGGACCAGGACCAGGGCCAAGGCCAGGGGTCTGGGGAGGTAGGTTAGAACCCTCACCCCCTAGGTATCTCTTCACATGCTTTTTCTGGCCTTTTTTCTCTCTCTGGCATTCTCTTGTGCTTTCTTATCTCATGCTCATGCTCTCTGGTTACAAGCTAATGGAGGAAAAAGCCTGACTAACTCTCTTAACTCTACAAAGTCTACTGTTCTAGAATCTATAAAGTTTCAGGCATGGTTTTAGTTGACTAGCTTCAGCCTCTCTGCTCTCTCCAGGACCCTCCTCCACCATTTGCCCTTTTGGGCAAAGGATTACAGTATCTCTAAGACCCACAGCCATAAACCAGACCTGACAAGGGGAAATTTTCATGCAAGCATTAAACAAATTCCTAGTTGTTTGTTTGAAACGACTTAGGCTGTTTCTTTGATCACACTATTGTAAATAACAAAATACATATACTAAAATAAAGATAACATGATACAAGCTTGATACTAAGGAATACAGTATAAAACATGAAGATTTCAAGAATAGTACTGAGCGTTGAGAATGTTAAATTTAAGAAATTGTTATGCAACATAATAAACTTTGCATACATAAGATTATATTCTACATGATTTGAAAAAAAGTTTAAAATATATTGAGTGCTATTTCTAATTTTAGTTTTGTATTATTACTTTTTTTCCATTTGAACTGAAATCATCCACAATTTGATATTTACATAGACTCATGTTATCTACCTTTTTCTCTTCAGAACTTACTTGCTGCTTCTACTTGTAATTTATATTTTTATAGTTTTTGTGCCTTTTTTCTTTAATTTTCTAACACCCTTTTAAAGCTGGTATTGAGGAACTAACTATAAAAACAGAAATAGAAATGGCATATAAAAACAGGATTAGCCTTTCACTAACATGCAAAAAACAAATAAACAAGGAAAACAAAACTATTGAAAAGAACAACAAACTTACATTCTTATGTCAAGATGGAATTAACCAGAGAGGAACAGGGATTGAGGCTATGTGTAAAGGGTAAAGGGGGTCAACTCTGTTGTGGTGGATGGTGATCATACTATAACACATATACAGCACTGTAAGCCTGGAGCTAATAAAATGTTATAAATCAATATTATCATGCTAAAAAATACAATTATCCCAGTAACTAGTAGTCTTTTGCCAGAATACTCTCTGGCTTCAAGTAATTGAATCTCTGCATGAGATGATGATAGTATTTTCTCTAGTGTCACATACTGGGACTAATATGTAGTAGCCTCTTGCCATTAAGATAAAGTATTAATTTGAATATTGTATTACTCAATGAAAGCTAAAAATAGGTTGACAGGGAGTCCATTTCCAATTAAACTAAACTTTTTATTTATACAGAAATCTGATTCTGACTAAATGAATATATAAAGATTACTTTAAAATCATAAGTAAATATAGGCCTATTAATGATAATGTTTGGGATATCTCATCATCATCATCTCTTCTTAATTTTAAACTTTAAGTACCCCAACCTTTTAGAATTCTTCTAAAACTGTTAACTTGGGGAAAGAGTAAAGCATATGTTTCTAAATAATTGTATTCAATTACAATAGATATGGTTATTTGCTACCCTTTTCTGTGTTACCATAATTTTTATATTTTTACTGGAGCATTCAGTATATCTTTTTGTTGTTGTTAAGACTGCTTCATGGCTAAGGACTCTGTTTTATTTCAATTGTCTTTTTTTTCTGAAAAGGGGGCAAAATAGAGGTTATCATCTGTAGTAATGAGGAAATCTTATTGAACAATAATCAACATTGACAGTACTTATTTTATTTAAGTCAACCTTGAATCATATCTCTACATTAAGAATTTTGCTTGAATGGCATTCTTGCTTAGGGGTGGTCTTCTGGTAGTTACCAATATCTGAAACAAAAACCTTGTGAATTTTTCTAACAGTTTTTTTTTTAGATCTCCATGATTATGTACTTTTCCAATTATGTTTATTGCGACAAAATTGACTTAAATCATTGTATTTATTATAGGGATTATAGGTTGAGCTCTCTATAAGTGTTCCTTTTCACAACACGCCCACAACCAAAGTCCCAGTAATTCTCCCCTGTGCCTCCCCCCCACCTGCACTCCCACCCTATTACCTTCCCCTTTTGGCTTTTCTTAATAATATTAAAGACTTCTAGAATTCCTGGATGATGAAGGAAAGAAGAGAAGAAAAAATAAGTTTATTAATAAATCCCCCTCTGTATATTCATAAAAGACGATTCACTGAGCATCCTTTCATATTTCTGGGTCTCTATTCAGCCTCCTTCATATAACAATGCCTTCTGCCTGGGGTTCTTCTAATTTCATATACAAGTCTTACTTGTCTTTCCAAATTCTATCTTACCTCATGATGTCATTAATGAGATGTTTAATGATCTCCCCAGATGTTAATCATTACTATCTCTGGGTTTTTCATAGCATAGTGTCTACATCTCATATGACATGTATCATGTTTTACTCCCATTATTATAATTTATGTACCTTCATTCTTTCTCTATTTTGGATTTCTAGAGGGCAGATTCTGTATTCTATAAATCTACTTTAGGTACTCAATATCTGTCAAGTGACTGAATAAATGAACGAATGAGCTATTAAATTGAATGCAGGACTCTTAGTTAAACAGCTCAGTACAAACAATCTCACTTTAATCGTTCCTCACAAAACTCCATTAGCAAAGTAGATTAAGAAATAAAAGCAGACACATGAAAGAAACAAATTTTTGAACATGCTGTTTATATAAATTGTCATGGATTATCAGGAGAAAGTTTTGAGTGACTATATTGTTGTTAATTAAATGTTTAACAATTGGCTCTTTAAATTTTGCATGTGTATATTTGCTTGTGTGTTATCAACAATTTAAAAATAACATTGATAATTGTAGTGAGTAATAATAAATAATAGAATCCATAATCTTTATTTTAAAATCCATGTAGAGTAATCTGATTCACATAAACGTTTTGCTGATTTTTTTTAAAAATTCTGCTATTTGTGGTCAACCTTTTCTTGCAGCATTAATGGGGCTGACAGTTATGTTTATAGAAATAAATAAGATTAAGGTTCAACAGTAAATACCTATATGGCAACTTAATTATTTTAACATTTATGCGACCAGGTTCTTTGCCGAATAGGGAATAACTTTTAAATACTAGAACAATATTTCCGTCCACTATACTACTCACCATAAAATGCTGCAGATATGCTAACACTTTAAGTTTGACCTACATTAACATTGTCTCCCTCACATTCTTAAATATAGAAAATTGACAAAACATGAATCAAGCCCAGGTTTGTACGATTGCCAACTTCCATTATATAAGTATTCCCAGCATGACTAATTTGAAGCTATTGATGTGATGTCACTAAATGTGAATTTGGAAAGAGGTAAAATAGCTTACCATTATGTATCATTCTTCAGCAGACACAATAGCAGTAAAGTGTTAGTAAAAAATTAAGCGATGAATTTAGAATATATGTATTTTAAACATGTAATTCATTTAAAAGTAAGCATTTACAATAAGTTTATATAATTTAATTTCTAATAACTGTAGTTTAGTAATTGACAAAATTGGAGCTGCTTTTTCTTTTTTTCCCAAAATATCTTAAGATTTTTATTATTGTGAAAGCACAAATATTTAGATTTACCTCTCATCTTAAAGTTACACCTATATTCTCAAAAGCATGAATAAATGGTTCTACTTGATTTCGTCTTCCACTGTGTCATGCATTATAAGACAACACTACATCTTGAGAAAAAGTTATATATATATATGCCATATATATGCGCATATATATGTATGTATTTTACAAGAAAGTATTCCTGCCAATACTTCCTAAGATATACATAAATTAAATCAATTGCGTTCCCATTAACTATTTCTATAGAATAACAATAGAATAATAGCTTAGCTGAAAATTCTGAAAACTACATTTCCAAGGAACAATAGGAATAAGGAAATTTTCTAGTAAAAGATAATTTGCAAAGTGATATAAAAAAATGGAAGAAACATTATTGACTTGCAGAATGTTCTAAAAATACCTCATTCAATAAGTACATCTCACTAGTTGACACACAATTATGTTAATGCAGTAAGAGTTGAAGAGTAATTTAAATATAATTAGGGCTCAAAGATAAATGGCATAGAACATGGAACTTGTTTTTCCGTGTGTGGCATACTTTTTTATGAAAATGAAAAAAATAAGGGTAATTGGTAAGTGAAAATCTTTGGGAATTTTTTATTTTGTTTAAATTTATGCTTACAGGACTGATAAAATACAGAATTAAGTGAGTTTCATCATGAATTTATTGTCTAATAACACCTTTGAACATCCTGTTTACAAAAAAACAAATGAAACATTTCTTTATTCTTAATAGAACATCTTTAATGCAAACTTTCATTTTCATGCAATGTCCAGAACTAGAGCTATAAAAAAATATAACTCATTAATAGATGAAATTTTGTTTGCTAACCTCTAATAACTGAACAATATAATTTAAAATATCACTTTATTATCTCTTTCCATGGAGTTTATTGCATTTTTAGAGCTTATTGTTTTGCCATAAACTGTGATCATACCAATATGTCATAGAAACATGAAATTAGAAAGATAGGGAGAAATCACCTGCTTTGACCCTTTGTTTTCTTTAGGGTTCAGCAGTAAAATGTGAATACTCTAAAAGAAATCATAAATTAGATGAAAGAAGGCAAAAAATTGTATATATTCCCTTTGTTCCATTTAGCGTTGTCTCATAAATGTAATTCCATGATCTACTTATATACAACAGCAATTTTAGTGACTTCCTATATAGTTTTTGATTTTGTCTACATCCTCAGTGCTTATCATCCCCCTTTTGTATCTATGCTAGTTATTTATGAGATTAAACTAGTATAGATATTATGAACCTGCTGTGTATAAATATTATAAACATTAATATATAATATATAACTGAGCACATTCTTGAATTTTTCATTAAAATTATAGAATTTAAATAATATCACAAACCAATATGGGTATAAGTAAATCTCATATGCTTCTAGTAAGTTTGTCTCAAATTATATATAAATGAATTAGTTCTGTTTATATGTGTGACTATTTACTGGTGGTTCATCTCTTTCATTCTAATGTAAACCTCATAAGTATTGGAAGTTTTGGTTTTATTTAAATAAAAATTATTATTAAAATAATAATTCTAAAAAGTATAGCACAATTCCACAACTATTTAATTTATTGTTAAAAGTATTTTCAAAGAAAATAATTTTAAACCAAACTATACACTTATATTCATAGCTGACTGATAAATGCAAAAATAATATCCTTTCTTAGAATAAGCCAAAATAATTAAAATAAATTCTGTTGAAAAGATTTACCTGGATGTTACTCCAACCAACTGTTAAGACCAAGAACTATTTCTCGTAAGAAAATTAGCTTTTAAATAACAGAATAGATAGTTAAGTCACAATAGACAATTAATTGCCAATAATAGTTCTTGTTACCCAATGAAACTGAGTGGTATAGAGAACTCTTTAATTTATAACACATAAACAGGCTATTGAGTGCAAATGGCCAGAAATGTATTTACAGTGTGGATAAAAAAATTCCATGAACCTCAATTTTATGCTTATAGAGTCAGCATCTAGATTTATGATGCCATCTTTATCTTTTCATTTTCTTATGTTAAAATCATCATGGAGAAGATTGCATTTTGAAGAAGATACATATAAACCAAAATGAATTATATAACACAACTGGTGAAGGGTAATATAATTTGAGGAATTTGAAATAATGCTGCTATAAAATTTGTTATGATGCAAGAAGAACAAGCAAACAAAAGTTGTTAAAGAGGTGAAATTCCTACGGAGAAGTCAATACTGGTATGGTTAAGGTAGCAATTATCTTGCCAAAGCTGAATAGCAATTTTGTCTTCAAAAAAGACAAAGATAGTCTCCACCATGATGAAGTATGAAAACAGGCCAAGTACAAAGTGATAGTTCTTGATTGTCAAGGAGCTCTTTTTCTAATAGGGAAAGATAACTACACTTATGGTATAACCTGCTGGAATTTTTGGTTTTGTTTTCTGCTTTCAATAAATATAGTATTATTCCATGTTGAAAGGAACAAAGACAAGGTTTCTGAAATTGCCAGAATGGCATGAGGTTGCAATTATACTAACTATATAGTATCTTATTTCACCAAATATTATATTTCAGTCAAAATGAAATATAAAAGGTTGCCCTCATTGACATTACACTCAAGTTTTAGGAAAATAGTAAATAACTGAACACTGAGTAAGCCCTTCACTAAACTATTAACCAAATAAAACATATACCTATACACCTACATATGTACATGCAAGGAAGGATATACGATGGTAATAAGCACTATGGTAAAAACCTAGTGGAAGTGTGTTGTAGATGATAGAAAAAGTAATATTTTCTGCTGAGACTGGAAGGTAGCTGACATCACCAGGAGCTAAGCTTATCAAGGACAAGTTGATAAGTAAAACCAGCAAAGGAGACAGATGTTGAGAGAATAGTGGAGCAGGAAGATACAAAGATGAGTGAAGTGTATGAGAAGCCAGGTAAACTAGGTGTGTAAAGGCAGAAATATGTTCTGTCACTTTCTGTTAATTTGGCAAAATATGAACTGAAAAAGGAATTGGAAGGTGTGACTCTAGACAATTTTGAGACATTTTTCTCTATAAAGAAAGAAAATGGAAGATGTAATTGGAGGAGAATGGGTTTGTTTTTGTTTCTAGTTCCTCTTTAGGAGAGAAATAAAGGTATGTTTTTATATGATGAGAAAGATCAATAGTGAGGAAAAAAAAAGATTAATGATGAAGGAGAGTGATTAATAATTGCTATACCAAGGTCCCAGTTTCAGTGAAAGGGAAATGAATCTGGGCAGCAAATCTTTCTAATAGTTGATATCTTTTCCCCACATTTTCTGTACTCTTTGTTTTGTCTGGTTATTTTTACAAGTTATTATTACTGGAAAGGCATGTGCAAAAATTTCATTAATTCTTCTACAAGTTGATTCTATTTAGGGCTTCATACTGACTGAAAAAAGTTACTTAGAACAAATTTCTATATAAAATAAGAAGTCAATTTCAGTTTCTTTGTTTCTTTTGACCACATGCATAGAAGAATTGAACTAAATATTGCTTAATTTGTGTATGTACCATTTACATATTCTTCCCTACTGAGACTTAATTAGAACATTTGCTTCCAGTGAATTGTCTCTGATGATTTGGAATAGTTACTACCTATTTCTACACAACAAAGACAATATTGAGATCTGTACATAATGCAGAATGAGAATATTTGCTGTCTTTGTATATTAATATCTGTAAAGAATGCATGGGGAAATGTTTAAAATGAATTGATAACATAGCAGAAGATACAGTTTTGTTAGATGAATTATGGATAAAATGGTCATTTCAGGAGCATAGAGTTTTAGGGCTTGATATCTACAATCTGTCACAATCAAGAATAAGGTATTTATGGAGCACTGCATTCTCACAGATACGTGTGTACATAGACCTACTCATACCTGAATGTGTTCATAAATTCATGCAAGCATTTGCACACATTCACATGTTTGTGTCCTTGTATTTGTATATATTTGTGCTTATATTTTGAGTGAGGGGACTCATGATTACTTTTTAGGTCAATTACTTTTTGTGTGTCTTGGACAACTTTAGTTCCATAAATGATGCTGGTAATACACCAAACATCAAAACTGCACCAAATCATTGACCTACTTTTACATTATTCTGTCAAAAGTCACTTTTACATTATTCTGTCAAAAGTTACTAAAAGTTACTAAAAAGTTTTGCTAACATAGATGAAAGACAAGTCATTTACCCATATATCGATTAATGATGCTGATTGTGTGCCTTTTTGAATTGTCAGTTCAGGTAGCCTAAATATAGCCTAAATATTAAAATCTTCTAATAATTGCATGTGTTCTCTTTCGTGTATTGTTTCTAGGTGTTAGTATGCAATCTGTAGCTCTCCAGAAATAGCCCAGATGTAATCTGTTTGGGAAGTATTCTGGAAAAAAAAAAAAAACATTACAATTCCAATTGATGATCAGCATAGTAAGCAGTCTTCAGAGGCCTCTTTCTCAGTTCTGAATAGACATACCTAGAAAAAGTTTTTTTAAAGCTTTATTGGAATAAAGATTTTAAGGACTTTTAAGGAGTTCTACTCTTTATATATTATATGAAAATTGTTTCTTTCATGCATAGGTTACTGGCATCAAAACAAATGATATATATTTTTCACTGTTCTGGAATCACTACACACCTTAAAACTTCCTGGATATTGAGCTTGAATGATTCCTATTCAGTGTTTGTGTCCACTGGCTATAGTACTTTAGGATATATCCATTCTTGACTGGATGGAATAAAGACAGACTTGGGAGTGTAAGCCATTTTTCTCATTTTATTCAGTCAGATACTATATTCCAGTACTATAGTGAGCACTGTGGTAACTAAGAAAGAAACTTACCAGCTAAGCTAATATGTATGTCTTGTAGCTAAGCTATCTAATTCATCCAATCCTTCATTCTACATTGTTTATTGGACATTCACTATAGTTTCCTTAGGGCATTGTAAATCATAGGCTTTTGTCAGGAGTCATAGTAATGTTTTGGAAGTAAAATTAAAGAAAATATGCATGTAAATACATAAACTTAAGATTAACTCATTATTGGCCATTTTCAAATGATGTGTTCCTATAAAATTAGAAACTATGAGTTTACAGAGATTTTTTTTTTTTCATTTCAGTTGAAAAATTTCTTGTTCAGGTGCCCAAATACCTTTGACACACAGGAAGAATTATCTCACACCATCCAGAAAATCTTTATCAAAAGAAAGCTCTTTTTCTCTGGTGACATGAGGTATAAGGTGTGATGAGTGGTTCTATTTTCTTGTTTGTATACCATTCATTCTAGCAGTGGTCATTTATTAAGGAAACAGATGGGGAAACATCACTTATGTTATGTTCTGGGTCTTTTCTTTACCAAAAACTTAGCAAAACTTGAAAGCAGAAACAAAGCAATCAAAAGCATCAAAGAGTAAGTCAGAAATGACAGGCGAGAGAGGACATTTTAAATTCCAGCATAGTTAGAATTTTATACTACTGAGAACTTTGAAAGAGTTTTTAATTTGTATATTTTCCTATGCATACTATTCAATGGATATTCTGTAAGATATCTTTATTACTTTTTAATGAACTTGACAGTTGATATTTTAAAAGAGTTAGCTATTTGTTATATATATATATATATATATATACAGATAGACAGACGGGTAGATAGATAGATGATAGATAGATAGATAGATAGATAGATAGATAGATAGATAGATAGATAGATAGATAGATAGATAGATAGATAGATAGATAGATAGATAGATAGATAGATAGAAGATAGATAGATAGATAGATAGATAGATAGATAGATAGATAGATAGATAGATAGATAGATAGATAGATAGATAGATAGATAGATAGATAGATAGACTATAAAGGAATCACAAAACTAAATCTTTAAGTAGTAAGGCAAGGTAATTTGACATCCTATATCATCATAATTAGTTTTCTGTTGTTTCAAATAGTAGATCTGCTATACTCAGGTGGGGAAGATAAAAGAGAGGAGGATAGTGGAGAAAGGAGTGGGGATGTAGAACACTGTGGAGTGGAGTGGAGTGGAGGAATGTGGGCACTTTGGTAGTAGGAAAACTATAGTGACCACACCTGAGGGAAGAATTTCTAAATTGTGAAAATAGAAACAAGAATATTTTTTAAAGAAAACATTTTAGCATACTTGAAAAAAAAATTTAACTACATTTCAAAAAGTACAGTTTCTTTACAACAAGGTGTTTCCTCCAAAATGCCTTCAATTTTATATTATTTTACATTTCTTCTTTCAGAAAAAGACGAGACCTGTGTTCCCCTCTAATAGCTCTCTTATTGAATATTTAACAGTAGAATGTCACTTTTATTGTCAATGGTAGAGTTTCCCTGGGGATTAGATCTCAGTAGTAGCTGTATTGTTTTGAGCCTCAATTTTCTCTCTCCCCTTCCATTTCTTCTATTTTTATTTTATTATTTCATGTCTTGAAGTGTTCATGTACAACATTATTTGACAAAGTCTAGACTTTGGTAAGGCAAAGGGCCAATCTCTTTACTTTGTTGGCCACAAAAACATGTGGGATCTTCTTTTAAAAATGAAGAATTGTGTTCCTTAATTGTAATAAATCTGTCAACTAATATTTTAGGAAATATTTGAAAGGGATTTCAATCTTATTTATTGAGTTATTACTTATGGTGAATGTAAACACTTACACATAAGAGTCTTTTTTGTATAAAGCACTTTACAGATAATTTTGAGTTCTTCCAATGACCCTGTAGGAAATAGAAATATTTATAACCTCCATTTCAGAGGTGAAGCTGGAAAAACCACATATTTCTGTTCGTGTTGTTTAGCACCTTGAGAAAAATGTCTGAGTTTCAAAGAGTCACCATTAATACTCTCCACAATGCCAAAAAAAAAAAAAAAAAAGGCGGGGGGGGGTGCTTGGAGAAAGGCTAATAATAATACTCTGAGTCTGTTGGCCTGAAGTCAGTCTTTCTTATTGAATACATTTATGCCAATTACAGGAAATTAATCATACTTTTATATTCATGTTATTTTCATGTTGATTATTATCTGACTTTCATTTCATTTCAGATGAGGCTTTTCTGTGAGATGGTTCTCGTGTTTATGTTAAGGGAAAACAGAGGTATAATTTTGCTGTTTTTCAAGACCACTCTAATATTGAAGCTGGCATTTGCACTTACACTTTTCTCTAAGGATTTCACTGCCTGTGTGTTTCTGTAAGCATTGTGACTTTTATCTTTTAATCTGTTTTTTATTGTAAAACATTTGGAATATTTACAGATTCAAACACCCTTAAATTAAAGTACTGGCATTAATATTAATGTTATAATTTTAGGTTTAGAGAGTATTCTTACCTTAATAAATAGTCATAAGTCTACCATATTTCCAAAATGCCATAAATTTTCATCTATGTCTGCTTTTTATTAACAAATTGCTCTTTGGGTAAACTCAGTTTCCCATACATCTTTCTGAGTCCAGTTTTGTACTGATGCACTTAGATCAAATGAAAACTACTTAGATCAAAAAATAGAATTCTTCCTAGTTAAGTGAGTCTTCTGGGCTAACATGGAACATAAATGTAATCTTGTGATATAGGAAGACAAATAAAATAGATTTAAGAAATTCATGAGACTAATCATTGTGATGACCAATTTCTTTGCTTCCATTTTTTTGCAATATGTACTGCAGTCATTTTTAAGTCTACTATAGATTCAATAGTGCTATTGAGTGAGAGTTCCTAACTTATACAAACAAGCTTCATTCCTACTTATTTGTGTGTTTACTGTAAGTCTATCACCAATCTTGAATATTCAACACAATATTTAAAACATTACATGTCACTTTAAAACTACTCACCAATGCAAAGTAATCTACAGTAGAAAAAATTGAAAATATGCTGCTTATTTTCTAACATTATTCTTTCCAATGTGAGCCACTTCTCACAAAAACATAAGGGAAAGATGTGAATAAACAAAGCCGTGTATCAAAATTTGAGAGATGATACTATTGGACAAGTGACAAATGGGACACAATTGAAGATGTTTCTTAAGACGTCATAGCAAAGTGAAAAGATGTGCAGTTAAGGAAATGACCCAGAGCATCTCAAACTGTTTTCCAAACTAGTCTAGCCCAGATGAAAATATTTTGAATAGAACTCTCGCTGTTAGAGACAATGGAAAAAGAATAACAAAAGGCAAAAGAGCTGGATGAATATAGGCATGACACAAGTTAATAACCTCACAAATAAAGATGAATTTATATTAGTGTGGTAGACATCAAATATCATCAGATCAAACAAACTGAAGATTAATTTTGTCAAGTCTTCAGAGTATATGAACTACCTGCAGGAGATCTCTGGGTATGAACAGACTTCAGTGGGCAAATTGCTCATTATTTCATCCATGAATTGCCAAATGACATATAAAATGGCCTGGTTTGCCAAGATTTGTTGAATGAACCAGAATATGCCAACTCAATGAAATAGTTTGAAAGGTCTATTTCAAACAAGGTCGAAAGGAAATATAGAGCATATAGAGAGAAGAGCCATAATAGAACATAGATATGAGAGCTCATGGCAAGCCTAAATGCCAAGCCTAAAAAGCCTAAATACACATAAGTAAAATTGTAAAGGTAAAGAACAAAAGACAGATTTGATGAAAAGAATAAGTTAATTGTAATTTAGATAAGGTGGATAATCCTTAGGGAGACTTTCAGACACAAGGCAAAACTGTGATACTGAAGAGGAGATGTGAACTCTCCACTATGTATGTTCTTATATTTCTCATTAAATGTTTTTTTTTTCTAATGTTTGTTTATATAAAATATTTTTCTGGTAACACTCCATGAATGTAATTGCATTTGAAGAAAAATAACCCTGTTTTAAGAACACCAGAGCTTCTATCATCCAACATATTCTTTTGTTCATTGCACTCGTCATCTTTGGCTTATTGACTGTGCCACCTTTTGACTGATTTATGACAATTATTTTGTTTCTTAGAAATTGGGAGATTATAGACACCCATGTTTTAGTATAGAAAAATATGAGTCATAGTTTTAAATAGTAAAGTGGAGAAGTGTGAGTTGCTAAGGTACTTTCAGAACTAGCTTGGGTTTGAGAAATTGCTCTTCAGTCTTAATGGTTAGAAGATTTATGAAGTACCATGATCTTAGCCCATGCTTACATATCAAAATTCTAATCTTTCTGAGCCAATGTTAAAGGACAAATATGACTTCTGAGAAAATAGAAGTATTTTCTCTTTCCACATGTTAATTTTGAGAATTCTACAAAGACCATAATTATGTTCTGTCATAACATTTTCTGTGGTCGCATTTCAACATAATTAGATGGCTCCACTGCCTCCTTGACAAGATGATGACTTTTGCTCTCTTCCACCTGTGTACCCAGGTGTCCCAGCTTTGCAGCTCTGTTCCCCACAGTGAGTCCTGATGGTGACAGTGATCCTGCCAAAGCAAAATAAGATGGAAATCTTGCCTGTGGCCCATCTTCCATATGAAACATAGGAAAGGAGCTAAGAATATATTTGTTTCCTTTTCTTTGTTCACCTTCCCTCAAATTCACACTTATATACATATACTAATTGGAAATGTAGCAGTCTTTACTTTTCTTGTTTTAGAATATGATATAATTTGATTTTTCATAAACTTTATTTTCTTTGAGCTCAAGACCTTTGTAACCCAGATATTTTTTTATGTGATGTGTACTCTAAATGCTCAAGAAAAGAAGGGAGGAATGATCAAAAATCCTGAAATAGCCTAAATAGGATATTTTAAAGCTTACCATGCTTGCCATATGATAGCCAAATCTTTCAGATAGCATCACCAGCTGTTTTTAAAGTCTTTCTCTAAGTTATTAGTTGGCAAATTACATGCTTTTGAGTAGTCTTTCTTGATTTCATTCATTGTTTCCTTGGTGTCTTAAGCTTTGTAGATCTTTGTCTTCATCAGTTACCCTGGATTCATCATAGCTTTATGCACCCCAGAATTTCACCAGGCAACCTAACTCCCCCACCTTTTGTATCTCTTCAGTCTGTCCTGTTCTAAATTCTTTAACATGCTTACTTTTCAGCACCAGGCTTATATAACCATATTTGTCTCTAAAGCGTCATTGAATGTGAAGATTGCCCTTTAATTCCTACTTTCCCACTTCTTCA
Organism: Uropsilus gracilis; assembly: GCA_004024945.1. NCBI lineage: Eukaryota > Metazoa > Chordata > Mammalia > Eulipotyphla > Talpidae > Uropsilus > Uropsilus gracilis. Next base: position 134,607 of record PVHY01001261.1, read on the forward strand.
TTCTTCCTCTCTTCATGAGAAATTCTCTAACATTTTATTCCCTTTACATTCTTTTCCAGGCAAATAATAGCTTGAGTTAAGATGAAATTTATTAATCATCTCTTTGGATTTTAGCACAATGCTGCTGTGCCTGAAAGTCACTAATATGCCCTTAAAAGCAAGAGGTTCAACAAGGAAAAAAGAAAGATTTAAAATACCAACAATGAGAGATGTATTATCAGGGCTAAATTCTACTATCATATCATATATTCCTTAGAAAGTAAATACATACTCTCCACATCTTCCTACTAAACCTAACCTTGAAGCGACTACAAAAATATGAATATAATATATTTCATTATATACTGGTTAAAAATATTATCCATTCACATACTTCACATTCACCTTTATTAAATATTATTACTTGTCCTACATCAATGTTGTCTGCCAGATCATGTGGTGTCTGGTCATTAATGTTTCACTAACAACACATTAAGCTTAGTAATCTCCACTAATTCTAAGAATAACAAAAATTATAATCCTTTTATATTTTATTGATTAAATGAAGAGGGTTGGATTGCCGAGTTTTCACTACAAGTACATTCTGTATTTTTATAAGTATCATTTACTTTAAGAGTGGTTACTCAGTAGTGCCAATCTTTCCATCATGCAACTTCATAAGGTAGATTAGTAATGCTGGCTACCATTCAGATGGTGACAGGTGGCAGACAAAGCACACAATGGAATTTTCCATCTGTTCTCTACTTTCTATCCAAGGCTTAAAGGGCAGGGTGTGTTTGTTATATAGTCTTCAAATATTTTTCTCCATCTCAACACCATTACAAAAGTTTATATTTTAGCTTTAGAATGTTAACTATCTTAAAAGTCAAAATCGTGTGCTTATCTTTACTTAACATTTTCAGAAAGCAAACTCGTATGAAAAGCTGAATTCTGACTTGAGTACCTACACATTATCCGTGGAAAATATCTTAACTTCTAATAGTTTACAAAGAGCAGAATATACATAACCAAAAAAGAGTAATACATATAATGAAAATTCATATACTTAATGCCCATTTATTGGCAAAATGCATTAGATACCTTACTTCATATTATTAATAGTATTGAAAGGTCTAGATTTTAATGGTGTTCATTACAGAAACAAGATTGTAACACTAACAAAGAGCACATGATAGATGAAGGACTGCCAGTTTTATATTTTGTATGCAAGTGAAAATGCTGTTTATGTTTTAATTTAAAAATGGTAAATTTTTAAATTAAAATTTTAGCTTTTTTTCTACTTAATTTTTCATGAGTATTTTATATAACCTGTTTTTGCTATTATATAATGCAGTAAAGTTTAAGATCATAAAAGAGACAGAGTATATGTAGTTATAAATTATTCCTAGGAAAATTGCCCTCTTTAGTCACTGTATTCAGGAGAAATATTAAAATATATTAGAATTTTTGTTTTCAAGTGTTTAGTTGGATTAAATCTAGTAATTACATTTTTCTTTAACAATTACTAAATAGTTAATATATACAAAACCATATAATGTACAAAGTTAAGCATTTGTCTATTTCTGAGGAGTTCACATAATTTTTAGAGTAGACAACAAGGAAACAATGTAGACAAAACATGGAAGATTAAGTCAAGTTAAAATGTTTCAATTGTTTCTCAAACTGGATTCCCAGAATGGTGATCTGGGCAAATATATTGTTTTTGTCAAAGGCAACTCTGAATCTAACAGCTGGGAATAAATGGAGTTAGTCTAAAAAGTGACCCAGATTTGCTAAACAGAGGCCCACACAGGTGTGAAGGGATCTTGAAAGGCATGGTGAAGCATAAAAATTCTATTTTTGATTTGATTGGCAATGGGAAGATGATTAGTGTAAAGATAAATGGCAAATTAACAGAATAATACTTTGATTTCCTGAATCTTAGGAAAAATAGGTTGTGGCACCAAAAATGCAATCGAGAATTGGGACATGTAAAGTAAGTATTGAACAAGTTGAATTCTTAGGACTTAAAAGTTAGATGCATTGGTATCAAGGAAAGTTGGGGTATTAATAATAACATCAAGGGTTATTATTAATAAATAAAATTAATTTAATTTTATAAAAATTTTATAAAATTTTTATAAAAAATTAATAAAAAGCACAGGATTTTGACTTTTAAGATGAGAAAAATCAAGGGTTTGGAGCAGACAATAAACTAACAGATATAGATATTTGTTGATCTAGTATTCTAAATTGATTTTGCATGTGTTGATTTTAAGTTTCCAAAATGCCAACTGAACAGAGATATATATCAGTAACTTGTGTTCACACATGTCATGTTCCAAAATGAGGATGTTGTAGATGAACTACATAGTGTTCTATTTCAAAACTTAATCAGATTATTGCTGAGAAACAAAAAAAAATCAAATTAAAAACTTTGACAATCTCTATATTATGAAACAGGATAGTGATCTATGAAAAGGGATACTGATCTTTTAGAACTAGCAGGGAAATGCATAGGTGGAGGTGGGTTATAGAATTTAGAAAACTGGGTGGAACAGGCATAGTGAAACACTGAAGAACAATTGAGGAAGGTGAGACTTAAAAACAATCAGACTTGCTATCCTGGAAGTTGGTAATAACGTAAGGGATTACTTTTTTTTCTCTCTGAATGTGGACCAAAAATATGTAGTTTTTTAGTAAGTTACTGGTTATCAGTCAAATATAGAAGTGTTAAAGTAACACTCATGTTACTTTATTTTGATGCAGGATGGAGCAGTAGTGTAAGAAATTAGTAAAATTTTAATATAAAAATTTTAACTGACAAAACTATACCTAAGAAGATGAAGAATGTGTGACTGTTGTATGTTTGCAAGCTTTTGTGTGCATGTATTCAATATAAGAACTCTGGCAAGGTGGGAAAGAGAATTCTTTAGAAAATGACAGTAAGGGTAGAAAGAAAATAAAGATACTAGAAAGTGTAGCTAAGTTATATGAAATATGTTAGGACATGTCTGACAGTAAAGCAATGTTCTGAATGTATAGGATAAGAAAATTATTAGGTAATCCTGATATTTAGAACTTGATAACTGACTGAAAGAAACTTCTAAAAAATAAGAGGGGTTTCATTAAGGAATATAGTATGATTATCTTGGGTGATGAAGCTTTTGAGGTAACTTGAAGACATCTATAAGATTTGTCGAGCATTTTATTTAATTGCTCAACAATTAAATGCATAGTTCAAGGAAATCTACTTGATCACAGAGACTTATTTCACAGTTATTTGTAGAGATGAGAATAAAATGAAACAAAACATTACAGACCAGGGAAAGACAGGGAAAATACATTCAGAATATCTTGTTTTTTGACCTCTGGGTAGTAGATGGATGAAGGTGAGACACAGAAAAAAGATGGGAATATGCAGGGAGAAGGAAAAGAGGAATTCTTGGAAATACACAAGACAACAGGTGATTTCAAGGAGATTATCTTTATGAATAGAGGAAAATTTTATGGTATAATTTCAGAATTTTAATGTCATTGAAAATCTTCAACCACAAATCAGTATAAAAAGTGCTAATCACCCTAATTGTAAAAAAAGGGGAAAACATACAGAATAGACATTTCTCCCAAGAAAATATGCAAATAACCAAAAGGTATATTAAACGATGCTCATCATAGCAAATTACCCAAAAAGTACAAAACAAAACCACAATGAGGTATCACCTGTTAGTATGACTGTTACCAAAAACAAACAGAAAATAGATAAATGTTGATGTTGAGAAAGGAAACCCGTATAAGACTGGTGGAAATGTTAATTGGCACAGCTATTATTAAAAAAACAGAATAAAGGTTCTTCAAAACATAAAAAATAGAACTTCTGGCTATTTGCTGTATTTTTGAGGTAATATTGACATATATCTTATACTTAAAAATCTGCTGTATTTTTTGAGGTAATATTGACTTATAAAACTGTATGTGATTTAGAAATACAGATTCACCCCTTGTCAGATGTATGTTACCACAACCATCACTAAAGCACCCATAGTCCTCCATCATTGTCAACAGTTAGGGCACCTCCCTCTTTGTTCCACACCCACACACACCCTCCCCTTTTGACAGTGTCAGCACTACAATTAGATTTCTAAGATTTGTTTTGCTTCAGTTGTCTGTTCCTTTGTTTTTGTTTGTTTTTTTATATATTCCATATGAGTGAAATAATCCAGCATTTGTCTTTCTCTTTCTGACTTCACTTAACATAATGTCCTCCATGTTGTGGCAAATAGCAAGATTTCATCTTTTTTGTAACTTATTACTGTTCTGTTGTATATATATGCCACATTTTCTTAATCCACTTATTTATCATCTAATACTGAAGTTCTTCCCATAGCTTGGCTACTATAAAAAATGCCTCAAGGAACATAGAAGTGCACATATTCCTTTGAATTAGTGATTTTGCATTCTGCCTGGTATTTTAAACCCACAACTTCAACTTAACCACTCCATATCTTCTGTGCCACATGTCAGCTTCATCCTTAGAGTGTATTTTAATTAAAGTTCTACTTTGGTGCATTAATTAGATGAATATATGGTGGCACATTTCTGAAACATGTTGCAAGCTGTTTCACAGATACTTGTTATTGGTCAGTCTAGGGACATTTTGTCCTGTTCCTTTATGTCACCTAGTGTTTTCCTCTTCATGTTTAAAATCTGTTTTTAGAGAAATTTAATCCATGTGATTTGTTACTTAAGCTCTTACAAATTCCGTTTTACCACTTCAGTGCTTTGTAAAAATTCTTTGATTCAAAAGATACTAAGCAGCTTAGTGAGTACTTAAAAAAAAAACTTACTCTGGGAAAAATAAAATTTGACAATTTATACCAATTCCATAATTTTAACACATTGACTTAGTTTAAGACAAAATTTAGAACCCACAGGAGTGGTATATATGTATTTATGGTTTCATTAGCTTCTTACAGTTTAACTACTCCAAGTTACTAGACTATTTTCATTTGCTAAGAATAAAGAGATTCTTATTATTCTCCAACTTGAACTTGTGTTTGCCCCCAGTTGGCAGATTAACCAGAATAAAATCTAGCTTCAATGCTTCAGTAACCACTATTCAGAAAAATAAAATTAACTTTCTCTGAAATTGCAAGCTGTACCAAAATGTAATGCAGCTTTGGATCAAGGCTTGGATGAACATGTACACAGTTAATGATCAGCACTTGTGAATCTATTGCCCTGAGTTTGTATCCAGTCTTTGTTAGTTACTCATTTTATGATGTTTGCTAATATTTCTGTGCATCAATATAAAGATAAGTGAAAATCATATATGAAGAGTACCTATATCATAAATTTGTTTTGAAGCAAACATAAGGTCATGCATTACTTTCAGCCAAACCTGGAATATAGTGCTTAATGAATGCCAACTGCTAATAGAATTTATATAAACTGTTTAAAAGGGTATTTGCTCCTCTTGTGATTTTTTTTGTCTTTTAAGGAGTATGAAAATTCAGAGTTTTATTTGTATGTTTGTGTTTAGACATGTTAAAGTTTTCTCAGAAAATGTTACACACTCTTAACTTATTAACTAATGATAAGAAATGATAATGAAACTAAAATTTCTATTATTTTCTTTTCTAAAATATATATTCAATCTTGTAGGGGTCTAGTTAGCTCCATTCATATAAAATAATTTGCTTGAGCAAGTGCTGAGAACTATATGCCAATAAAAACACTTTGGTATGCACTGATATAGAGGTTTCTCCTGAAAACAAACATGTGCATAGAGTGGCCAGTCTTTGTGTAGAAAAAGCAAAATAAGCCATTTTTCCTGTGTTTAACAACAAATGGCCTAGAGGTAGAATCCAAATATATATTGCATGATGCACGCACTATTCCTCTTTTCTGCCTTAAATTATATGTTAATAGGAAACTAATGCTAATATATTTTGTATGCATCAGTTATCTTTTTACTTCATCACATCAGTTGTCCTTTACAATAATGCAAACATCCCAAAACTATTTGCTATATTACTAATGTTATTACATTAAGTAGATGCTTCTAAAGTAAATTAAAGAAGTTAAGATGTCATAAGTGAACTAATCAATGCATAAACAATTTAATAAAAATTAACTATTTTGATACCACTGTTTCCAAAATTGTTACAGTGACTTCATTAAAATGATGAAAATTCCTCTGAACATATCTAAAAGAATAAGTAATTGGCTCTGGAATAAATTTTGTTCATTAACAATAAAATCTTTATAAGGATTTTTTTCTTATAATTTCAATGTTCAAATGATGTGAGGGTTCAGGCCATTTGAAAATTAATTTTCTCCAAGCTTTAGTATTTCACATTTGAAACTTTCTTCCTTCTTAGATGCTACATCTTGGTACTTGGGAAGAGCTCAGAATACAGTTCTTACATACAAATGTCTTCTAGTGTTAAGTGGTTAGTTAGTGTACCTATGGCTTTTCATTTATTTGTGTTATGGTAGTATAGATTTATAACACTGCATATGATACAGAAATACAGGATCTCATCCTTCAGGTGTATGCTACCACACCTCAAGTACTACCCACAACCTTCCATCATAGTCCTCTATGTTCCCTTTCATTTTGTTCTTCACTTTTTCCTCAATCCCTCTGGTAGCGTCAGTTTTTCAGTCATATTCCTAAGATATGTTTTCAGTTTGATGCTAACTGTATCACATATGAGTGAGATATTGTGACATTTTTTTTTCTTTCTGATTTATTTTGCTTCTTATAATCACCTCCTGTTCCATTCCTGTTGTTACAAAATAAAGGATTCATCATCTTTACATCTGAGTAGTATTCCATTGTGTAAGTACACACACACACACACAAACACACACACACACACATAAATCTTCAATCCATTCATCTCTCTTTGGGCAATTATATTGCTTCCATAACTTGACTGTTGTAAATCATGCTGTAACGAATGAAGGAACTCATATATTCCTTCAATTTGGTGTTTTTGTATTCTTCAAGTAGATATCTAGGTGTGGAATTACTGAAAACCAATACCAAAACCCAGCAGAAGAAAGAAAATAATAAGAAATAGAGCAAAAATTAACAAAATAAAACAAAATCAAGTCCAAAATATCAATTAAAATCAAAAGATGATTATTTGGGAAAGCAAAAAAGAAACAAACAAAATAGACAGGTTTACAAAGAAAAAGGAGAAACTTCTAGCATATGGACTAAGAAACAAAAGAGAAGTAAAACAAGCCCCTCAGAAATAAAGATGATCATAACTGCAAACACCTACATGCCAATAAATTGAATCACTTAGAAAAAGCAGGCAATTTCTCAGAGATATACATTCTTCTGAAACTGAATCAGGAAGAAATTTAAAATCTGAGCAAAAATATAGAATCAGGGAAATGAAAGCATTAATTAAAATTATACCATAAAGTGAAAGCCCTAAACCTTTAAAACAAGTTACTATCCATTCTTAAATTTTTCCCAAAAAGTTGCGGGAGAGGGAATGCATCCAAAAAGATTTTATAAAGCCAGTATCCTGATAGCAAAAGCAGACAAAGACATCATAGGAAAGAAAATTATAAGCCAATATCTCTGAGGAACAGAAATGTAAAAATCCTCAAAAAAAATCTTAGTAAATCAGATTCAATGACGCATTATCAAAGAATCACATAACATGACCAAGAATTCATTCCAGGTATCAACAATGTCATTTATCAAAAATGTCATCAAAAAGGGTATGATAATATTCACCATCAATTTATAATAAAAACCTTCAAAAATGTGGTAGAAGAAACATATCTAAGTATCATAAAACTCATATACGACAAAGGATAACTAACACCACACCCGCAATAATGAAAGGCTGAAAGCTTTTTCATTAAGATCTGGTACAGGACAAGATTGTCCACTTACACCATTACTATTCAACTGGTCTTGGAAGACCTAGATAGAGCTATGATGCAGAAGAAGTGTATGATAGGAATCCAAATTGGGGAAGTAGCAAAATGATTACTGTTTGCATACCTGTGGGTTTTCCAACAATTCTTGCTTTTTCCACTTTTATCCTGTATCATCTTGTTCATATTAGTATAAATCATATGTGACTTAAGTAATTTATTCATATTGTTAAGTCTCCCTTTTTAAAAAATCATCTTTTAAGACCTGTCTTCTTGCTTTAAGCTTTACCACAAATCTTTTAGACTCTGTTCTATATTTAACATTAACCTAATATAAACTGTTTTATGTTCAGCTGTAATTTTCACTTATAGCCATGATTTTTCCATGGTAGATTGAGAGGTAAAACTCTGTTTTAAATTGCCTAATGTAATGCCACTGAACATCTAACAAGCACATCCTCAGTCCTAATTAACATATATTTTTTTTTGGCTATACAAGGCATGTCTTATGTCCTCCAGGCTGGCCTAAGTTCTGGAGATATATTAATGAACTTTGTTTACAATCACTAATGTACAAAAATGAAGGAGAAAAGGAAAAAAAAAAACTAGGAAACTCCCTGATATGCTAGACATTATAAAAACTCAGAGCATAACTTTCCCTGTAGAACATTATCTTTTTTATGTTGATGTTGTAAAAATGAAGTAAAAGAATACAAATAAATGAAGTGTCCTGCTAAGATGAGGTACAAACTCAGAATCTAAAGTTCAATCAATGGTAAAAGTAGAACAATTTGATCGAGTTCTAATGCAAGGAATGATCAAATATGTAAATTAGAAGTGGATCATTTGATAAAAAATTAGCTACAGTTTTTGTGCATCTATTATGTTGCTCTAACACCTCTATAAATAGATTCGTCTAACTGAGGAAAGCAAGTTTCAGATTCTATGCAATAGTGCCAGGATATAAGTTTTCCCTGATTTCAAAGTACCTACTCTTTTCTCTTTCAAAGTAAATGGATTATGCAACAAGGAAAAATGAGGTAAGTGTAAACAATCAAAGGGTGTCCTTGATACCCAGGAAATCTGAGAAGGCTGGTGGCATATGACTTTAAGGAGATGTATAGTTCAGTTATATGAATCTCAGTACACTGAAATTATGCCTGTTTCAAATACTCTCACCAAGAACATAGGGAGGTTTACATTTTCCATTAGTATCATGGGTTAGATATCCTGGATATAATAAAAGAGGATACTTGATAAAAATTTTTCTTCCTGCCCAAATGCAGTGCTGCAACTATAAACACACTACACCACACACACACACACACACACACAAACACACACGAATCCAAGAGAACTGAAATAAAGCGTAAATTCGAACTGTGGATTTCAGTAAGCCCCCAAGATTGTTTTCATCTCAAAAGTTTATGCTGAACTCAGGAATTAGTTTCTCCTTTAAAGGGTCTTGATGAACAGAGGATAGGAGTTAAAACCCAGAGCTGTCCAAATATACTGGATCTCATAGACTATCTCAACAAAAACCTGGAAATACCCAAAATTACCTCCTTGTATAATGATTAAACCAAGCCCTGACATCTAGAAGGAAATAGTAAAGCCCTCTTGTTCAACCCTGATGCAGTATAGAGCAGACAGGTACATTTGAGAGGGAAAGACACAAACACAGACATAAACAAAGTTTATGTCCCATTTTAATCCATTAAAAATGAGGATGAATCTCAGGAGAGAATTCAATTTAAGTTATCTTTGGTTTGTTACTCCCTGGGGCAATAAGAATAAAGCTAACAATTCCTTTTGTTGGGATTCAACTTTACCCAGTTTTCAAAGATTTTCCATTCATTTAATTAAAGAAATAAGAGAACTTTACAGAAAACACCAGGAAATCAATGCAACATAACTGAGAACTTGCATAATAAACTAGCATGTATATAAATCCTATTGTTATCCTATTCATATAACAAAATATGAAATATGTACATTGACTTTGGTTAACAACAGGCCGGAGATTATAAAGAAGAACTTAGCAGACAATAAAATAAGATAATAAAATGTAAGAAAAGAAAATAATTAAAGTATTAAACTATAATTAATAACATCATGTCAGATAATAGTAAAGATATAGGATGGTATTCAGAAAAATTGATTCAAGATAATTCAGATAAAATCTAAAGACAAAAAGGTGCAAAACAGGAAAGATTAAAATATAGGAAAGATTCACTGAGTCTTGCTATGATCATCCAGAGTGACAAAAAACTAATAGAAAAGGAAATAGCAGATAAATATTAAACAGAATTTTTGAAAAACCCCAGTCCTAAAATCCAGGATTTGCAAAGAATTCCAATAAGAGTAAATAAAATGTATTTACAGCTAGAGATATCGTAGCAACACTATAGAAGTCAGATGTAAAGAAAAGTTCTTAAAAACTTCCAGAAAAAATAATTAGCAGTTGTGGTCAGACTTTCAACAATAACAATGAAAACACAATGATAATGAAATGGTAATTTCAGTTATCAAGAGGTTATCACATATTTCCATACTCCAAAAATTCATCTTGCTAGCTATCAGTCAAAATGAAGCTCTTATAAGCAACCAATAGCTGAAAACTTAGCTAGAAATTGTCCTTACTAAGTAGAAATTTCCTTACTAAAGGAAAGTAGGAATGAACTATTTCAGGTAGAAGACATGTAATTTCAGTTGCATGGTCTGAAATTTAAGAAGTTTGTTTGAGTGAAGACATAAATAAATATCTGTAAATGTAAGCAAATACTGACTGAATAAAAGTTAACAATCTCTTTCATGAAATAGGAAAATATAGAATAGAATAATAGACAAAAATAATGTTTATCTTGGAAAGAGGTGATAAAAGGTCTTGGTATCAAGGATGTGGTATCATCTGAAGAAGGGTAATATTTATTAATCTTAAATGATAGTAAATGAAATATGCCTTCTAGAACAGATAAAGAAATGATTAAAAGGCCACACAAAGGTAAACTTTCTAAACAGAATACAGAAAAAAGGGAATTTCTGTTGTACAAAAATAGAGCAATATGTTAAAAAAGACAAGTAGAAAACATGAGACAAGTTTGTAGAAATGATAGTAGGAAGTTTATAGAATAAATGATAGCTATAAATTAACCAAGCCCTCCAGTTAAAAGAAAAGAACTTTCATATTGGAATTTTGAAAAATCTCTTTCCTTCTCAAGACAATTTCAAAGTTGATGGGTAGAAATCATAGCATATAAATTGTATACAAATAACTTCTTTGTATGTTAGAAGAAAAACCTATTTCCATTAATCAAAGGAAAAAATTCAACCCTAGAAGTTATTTCAATAACAACCACCACAATAATTAATTTCCCAAATATGTAAACAACTTGTATGAAAATTCTGACATTCAGCTAAGAAAGGAGCCAAAGGAATAGACATTTTGCAAAGAGGAAATTAAAATTGTTAATAATCACCTGCATGGATATTAAAGCTCCTTAAAAATAAAACAAAATGTAATTAATTCTACATTGATAACCCCTTATAAAAATCAACAGATAGGATAACTTTAAAAAGATCAATTCAGAAAGACAAATGCCATGTGATTTAAAAGATAAAGAATCAAAACAGATGATCAAATGAACTATTAAATGAAAAGAGGGTGAGTGTTGCTGAAAAGGAAAGCAGTTGTCTATGGGTGAAATAGATGCAGGAGGTCACCTGAATAGTGAGGATGGAAACTAGCCTTTTGGTGGTGATCGTGAATTAGACTCTAAGGGTGTCAAAATTCAGGTTGCATGCCTGAGCATTATCAAAAGTAATGTACTAGTGTTACCTCAAGAAAAAAAAATCAATCAAATAAAAATATTACTCAATACTGTTGGTTTTGTTTGTATGTACAGTTGAAACAGGGGCATACAAAGGGAGCTAACAACCTTCACAGGTGGGAAATAAAAATCATAGAAAAATGTTTGACATTACCTAAAAGCTTAATGAAGGTTTGTATGTCCCCATGTCTAACAATTTTTATTGATAATTTATATATTTTCTTACGTTGTTGTATTCCCCAAATATCTCCCACCACCATATTACCCATGAACCATCATCCTATTCACTTTTTCTTATCCCTCTCCCCAATTCTGTCTCTAACAATTTACTTCAAACTGTGAAGCCTATAGAAATCTTGTCTCTATAGAAATCTTGAAAAGGTGTATATGAGAGTATTTGTTGTTATATTTGTAATAGTTTTACTTCGTGTACTCATGTATGCTTCCACAGACACAAATATATACCTCAGACAGCCATCAGCTCAGAAATCTATTACCTGGAGTAAGGAAAGTAAATACCATATTCATTAGCAAAAATGAATGGAAAACCCACAACTAAATGCATGATATCACTCACAGCATATACGTAAGTCTAACAAAAGGACAAATCTTAAAAGACAATCTTAAAAGACAATGTAAATTATAGCTCATTTCATCATAAATCACGTGACATTAAAAGGCATAATGGTACAAACATAACTGGTATAAACTTTAAATAAATCCTATAGAACAACACCAATTTCAGATTAGTTGTTGCCTGAGATAGTAAAGGGATGAAGATAGGCATGAGGGATTTTTGAGTTACTAGCTATTTTCTATTTCTTTAATGTCTTAATAGGTATTTTAATTATTTAAATTATATATATATTCATATATACTTTTTATTCATTTATAACAGAAACTTCTAAGTATAACTTACAATTAAACATGTGCTAAAAATGTGTGATGTCTACTACATTTTAAATTTATAGTGGTGGACAGAAGTTCAATTGTTTCTCTTCTTTCTTCAAAGTAGTACAGAGGTTAAAACCAAAATCTCAGAGACTCTGGATTCAATTTATTTCCTTTGTGGTTTTCAGAGAGTTACTTAGCTTCTGTGTTCCAGTATTATCTCTAAATTAAGAATAATAATAGTGCTTCATTCATGAGGTTGTTATTTTGATTGTATGACTTCATGCACATAAAGCAGCAGAACAATGTCTGATACAGACATAAAAAAATTGGAATGTTTCTGTTAGTTTTGTTTTGAATTTGCAGTCAACTGGTGGGAATTAACAATGTTGCAATATTGGATTTTTTGTATTTCATGAACATAGTCTGTTCTTGTATTTAGAGAGATTAGTAATTTTTCTCCATCATCCCTATGTATTCCAACATGAGGATCTAGTACAATATTTTCTTTAACTTTGTTTCTAATTATTTGATAAGTGCATTGTATTGAGAATATATCTTTTATAAAAATGTCATTTAAAAATTGCTCCTGAATATAAACACCATTTACTTTTGTATGCAGTAAATATGCTAATCTTATTTTAATTATAATATTAATCTGTAGATTATTTTTATATTCTACCAGGATACAATGTCTTCTGCAAATCAAGATAATAGTCTCTTTCTCAAATGAACAAATTTGAAAACATTACAGGGAAGGAGTTATATTTTTACAGTCATCCCAACAGGATAAAGATTGACTGTAACACATCTGGGATAGATTGTTAGTTTAGAGACTGCTTTAACTCCTCCTTTATTGAATAGTACTTTACCTCTTATGGCAGAATTTGAGTCCTTTACCTCTTTTGGTGAGAATTTGGTCACTGTGTGTGTGTGTGTGTTTTCAAACCATTTCCATTATTTATGCTGATAATCAGAAGCAAACTTCTACAACTCATAGTTTTTGTTATAAACTCTGCATAATGACTCATGATGCTGTTCAAAAGAATACAGTAGCATACCTATTTGTTTACTTCTAGTAAAGGTTAAGTCACTTTGTGACTTTGAAGTTGTCATTTCTTTCTGTATCATCTCTTATTATTTGTTATTTAGGGCAAGTTGTTATATATCAGTAAGTGTTTTTTCAATCCAAGTTTTTTCCCGAATCCTCACTCTTGTTTTGTTATATATAGTGGATGATTCTTGTTTTGTTATATATAGTGGATGTTGGAGGGCATTCCTATGAGACAAACATCTGCCAAATATTGAATTTTGTTTTATAAAGAGACCGTTTTTAGGAAATGGTAAATTGCTTTGATCTTACTCTATTTTAAGGGACGGTTGAGTGTAGCAGTGCTGTATATATTGATTTGTACTTCTTCCTTTTCTTCTGTGGTTGGTTTATTTGTTTCAGTGCAAAAGCCAAAATGATATCTTTTAAAAAATGAGAGGTTATGACAAATATAGTTATGGTACAACCCAAGGTTGTGATTTGGCATGTGAAGTCTTTTGTGAAATACCTGGAAATCTAATGACATTATCCTGTCATTAGAGTCACCAAAACAGTTTGGTGTAATTTTCCAGAAAAATCTTTCTCTTCTTCCTTAAACTTAAATAATGATATTAGAAAGAGTAAAGGAAGGTAGTGAAATGTCTCAATCAAGAATACACTATCACAACCTAACTTAATCCACATCTCTTCATGAACTACTAGTAATTACTCAAATTCAGTCACCTCTACTTATTGTCCATTTGATTGTGCCCAATAGGCTTACTTACTAAGTCCCATGACTGCTTTGTCCTCGCACCAAATGGGGTTCTCCTAAAACTGAAGTGATGAATTAGATTCCTTGGCTCTGATAGTGAACTAGTAGAGTACAGTTGTCTAAACAGCTTTTCCTGTTCAATTGAATCATTGTGTTTTCCCTCCAGGGTGATAATTGCTCAGACCACATTGTGGCTCATTTCTTTATAATACCCATAACAGTGCTTTTACATGGGAAGGAATTGCATATTTTAGTGCAGTGATAAAATGCAAGAAGGCATGCTGCTGTAATGTGGTTGGCCCCATCTTGTGTACAAATATGAACATTTGTATTTATGACAGTCATTTCATACTTGTATGTTTGGGAAATGGTGAAATGTTTATGTGTTCGTATACTACCAGGATTTGTGAATTTTCTAGATCCAGCGAAGAACAAAGAACTCTTATCTAATTTCAAATATTTTGTTGGCTAGGTGAACATGGGAGTGGGGGAGGTGAAGTGGTTGTGAACATCTTCACTCTCTAAAGATGATATATACATGTTCATCCATGCTGCTATTTTGAACGAGAAATAGCTGCTTGATAACCATCTAATTCTGTCTTGCAGAGGGTGCTGCATTTTCATGCAGTCAGTCATGGAGAAATAGAAGGAAAACTTCCATTTTGTGTATTTGTCATGGGCAGAAAATAAGAGCAGGAAGGCTCACCTGTGAATACTAAATGAGAGAAAGTCCATCATTGTCAAAGATCAGAATATTCAGACTTCTGTTTGTTGCTAGCAACACAAACCAACCACATAAAGCTAGATTTCGCTAAAATCACTATTAAAACTCTCACTCAAGCCATAGGCAGCAAGAGGATGTTTACATAGTGTATATGTATGTATATGAATTTCCTTTATAGAGAATCAATTTTCACATCCCCAACAAGATTGGTCATCCAAAAAATCCATTCCATTGTCAAGATGGATGAAAGCAGATGACCAATGAATTTGGAGCTAATGTTTTTTATCACCTCTGTTATGGTCTATAGTCAGCTAACCAAAGGGTAAAACACTTTCTGTGAATCTCTACCCTTAAACCTTGGTTGCTCTTGCATGCTCTTTTTGAAAATGTTTCATTGACAGAAACCTCTAACTGTTGGAGTCATGTTCCAGGTCTTTGGTTTAAGATTTGCTTCAGGAATCAGGCTGCTCAAACTCTTTTCAGCAGTTATGAGCACAGAGTATGGAAATCATCCTGTTCATCACCTAAAACTAATTTATTCTCCCAGAATTTTCAGAACAGCAAATTTTCTCTTGGAGTATGCCATATTTAATGGCAGTCTTCATGATTATAAAATTACAAATTATTAGTATAAATGAACACTCTTTAATTTTCTTGAACCACTTATGGAAGCCCATTTGAACAAAATGCATTTTACAAAAGACCTATTTTTGTTTCCTTCGTATGGAAGAAAGTCACAATTTTGAAGTAGTGTCTTAAAATCTAGAAGATCTTTTAGACTTGATGTCAGTACTCCTCTACACATGTGACATAAGTTAATGCATCTAATTTTCATGCTAACATATAAAATAGGTGTTACTTTAATCTTTTAAAGATTAAAATAACTGAAGTAAGGACAGAGAAATTAAATTGGTCAGTCACACTGCTGAGAATCTGCCCTCACACAACTCTGTACATTTGTAAATTTTCATTATTTGGTTGTCTAATATGCTCTACTTCAAAGGCAATGAAGGTTCAGAACTGACATCATTGAAGGCATCTTTATTCATTCTTTCATTTTTTTGATACAAGATAAGATCATTGTCAAAATAATCCAGTCATTAAATAATCCAGCTATGATTTTCTAAATGACTTTCTTCTCTAGGCTTATCTCAGCACATCACATGAACAATGAAAAATAATAACTCAAAAATATGTAATATCTAATGGCATGAAAGTGACAGTACTTGAAGCAGTGTGGTGAGAGATTAAGAACATAACTTTAGAATCAGTCCAACCTGTAAGCAAGTTGCTTTACATTGCTGGGCAACAATTTTCTCAGTGGTAAGCTATAGAAAATAATAGTTCCTTTTACGGAGGATCATGTCAAAAAGAAAATAAAATAAGGTACATATAACAGGGATAAATTTCAGCAGGGCAAAGAATATATTCATCATTTTCTACCAAAAAAAAAAAAACAAAATCCCTGGATTTCTTTTTTAAACTTTAATTCTTTTCTTCCTGGATTCAAAATTTAACGTGAGTCACTCAGGTTATTCTCCTCTCCATGCATTCTGGACAAAATTGCAGTACTTATATTGTGCCAAGGTATTTTGAGAGCAATGGCAGTTCCTCAAATTATATTTCTCATGTGATTAAGATAATTGGATGATTTGCATCTTCCTGCTCTTCCATAAAGTACTTTACAAACCAAGGTTACAACCAGCCTCCCATCCTTCTTAAGGCTCCCGAGCCTATCTTAGACATGTTATAGCACCACCACTGCGAGGGGGTGGTTTTTGAGGAGGGAATTTATTGGTCAGTCAGTCATCTGTTTGCTCAATCCACTGCTGAGGCACTGCTGAAATTGCCAGGTACGTTGGCTCTCAGCTGATTTGATGCATTTTGTGTCCATCTCAGACTTTTCCTTTCTTGGTTTCATATATCTCCTGTCTTACTGTAGCCTTTTCTCAGATATCCCTCCCATGCTGTAAATTTCCTCATCCTAGATGAGAACATTTTGTAGTCTTTGGTGGTGGTGGTGGTGTGTGTTTGTGAGTGGAGCCAAAGGGAAACTAGAACTCATGAAGTCCCTGTCTTTAAAGAGTTAGTCTTCTGAACACAAATTCTCAAGTAACTCACTGATCAATTCTAGTTCTGTCCTTTTCATACACTTCTTTGAGGCAAAGATGAAAGTTCACATTAAGAGTGGATGGGGGAGGGAGGCATTGAAAGAGAAAAAGAAAGGAAGAAAATAAAATAAATGCTTATCTTAAAGCATGATATCATTCCAACCTCATTGGCAGTTTTATGTAGGTGTGTTAGAGCTCAAGAAATGACAGCACTTTTGCCACTACTTTCGCTGCCGTCACTATTATTGATGAGGAGTATAAAGACAAACAAAACAATCACCAATTGTGGATCTGTGCACTTAAATTCAAACTCTAGTGTACTGGATCTCCCCAAAGTCTCCAAAACTCAGCTCATTCATGAAAGATAATTAAGGTGGCTTTTGGCTGTCCATACCTAGACCTGCGGTGGGGCATTCTCTCAGGTCACTTCTCTCATCTTCTTTTTACAATTATTTAAATTTACATATAAATATGATGTTTTGGGGGTTCATTAATTACATGAATAAGATATCATAATGTCAAATGATTTCTGCCTTCTAGCAAAATATAAGATAAATGAGGTTGGTTGGGTATGGTGGTGCACCTGTAATCCCAGTTAACTGGGAGAGTGAGACTGAGGAACACTTGAGTCCATGAGTTAAGATATATGAGGTTAGTAATTAGTATTCTTTATTGAATTTCACTGGCAATGATCTTGTAACTAGGGAACCAAGTGATTAGTAATGATTACATAGCTAGTTAGAGTTAGAACAGCATCTATCAATTACTACAGGAATAAGCAAGTGCCCTTTGTAACTTTAATAATTTTTTTTATTGATTACAACACACACATATATTTAGATAATTATATACCTGAGGTTCTCCCACCAACAGGTCACCAGTAAACTGTCATCTTAATCTCTTATAACTTTTAATACTTGTTATTTGAAAAAATGTATTTGAGATCCATTCAATCCTTCAAAAATAAATATTAAGGCCCTACAATATATTCAGCAATTTTCTAGGCACTGAGTATATGTCAGCAAGTCAAAAAGAAAACTTCCTGGAACTTACCTTCCAGAGGGAAATGTAGGAAATAACTAATATAAAATGGGATCATATATTGTATGTTAGAGAGCTGTAAGTGCTAAGGAGAAATAACGCAGAATGGGAAGCTGAAAATGATGATGGGTGTGAGATTGTAAATGTAGATAAAGTGACCTGAAAAGTCTCACTGTAAAGACTAATTTTGTATAAATAAATGAAGGAAATAAAGTAGTGAGTGGCGACTCTACCTGGGAAAAGACTTTAGCTGGCAGAGAAGACAATAAAATTATTCATGTTGTCACTGGAAAAAATCTGCAAAGTGCCAGGACCAGCAAGGAGTATATATGTCCGCCGTAAAGGGAGTTCAGGGAGAGTTACAGGTGAGGAAGTCAAAAGAATGAGAAGCAGGTGGTAAGGCAGATAATGGAGTGACTCGGGCCATTTATAGAGGTTAGATTTTTCTCTGAGATGGAAAGCCAATAGAGAATTTTGACCATAGAGGTGACATGATCTGAGTATATTTTAAGAGGATCACTTTGACTTTTGTCTTGAAAATAGACTGCCAGGGAACAAGGGCATGTAGAAATTCTCTAATATATGAGCTATTATAGAGAAAATTTTAATGTATTGGAGAGTCATTGAATTATAATTATAAATTTCCCTTTTGTTTTGCTGCAGTCTGAGAATTCTGTGCAGTTAAATTCTAATTTTTACATTTGTAATTATATCCACTCAACACTCCGTAATTGTGCTGAGGGCAATATGTGTGAAATGCTTTTCTTGGCACTGAGAGTAAACCCTAATGGACCAGAGAGGACTGCTTTCAAGAAATTCATGTTACAGAAGCCATAGAACATGTAAATATTTGGCATATAATATACACATACTACAGGTCATGAAACACTAAAGTGAGGATTTTACTATCAATATTTATTAATTGATGTTTCTAATTTGCTAGACTTATTAAAATCATGTGATCCTGAAGCTCACCTTCTCTTTACTTTTGCAATGTATTATAAGAATATGGTGGAACTGAAGCAACCATATGGCATCTTGGCACTATAAAGCTGATAAGTATAGCCTATAAATGATAGCATTTGTTCATTGGTCTTGCTGTGTAGAAACAGCCCTTATCTCCTGATCCGATTCCTGTATTTCACCTGTCTAGTGAAGTGACAGCCTCTAGACTGTTAGTCACAATATGGTCGTGTTCATTCATTTCATAAAGTCGCATTTCTTGTCAAGGAGAAAATAAAATTTATCATGTAGTTAGTTCCTAACCTTCTATCAAACTAACAGCACAGATAAGGTCAACACTACAACTGGTTTATAAATAATATCATCTATCCTGCAATGTCTGTTTGTTTTTTTCATTTGTCTATAATAACAGGTGACAACACCATCTGCCAGCTAAACAAATGTTCCATGTCCCCTATGATTCTCTAAGATGTGTAGTTCTTTGTCATCCTCCTCCTCCTATAAGCACAGTATCACTTGGTCAGTAATGAATTTCTAATTTAAAATCAACTATGATTCGTCTCATGGTGCATCTGTTTCTGAGGTGCACGCAAGGTAAAAAGGCAATTGTGAAGCAGGTTCTAGAATCATTTTCAGGGATGTTAAAAGCAGCTAATAAAATTCTGTTTTCTTTGTACAATACAAAAGAAATAGCTCACCCCATGAATAGGACCTAACTACCTTAATGCTTCTTCAAGCCTTTACAGTTATACATTTAGTATATTGCCTATCTCTAGCTCACATGGGTTCAAGGCAGCATAAAAGTTTCTTTAATTTTGAGAATGCCAGGGAGAATAGCAGGGAGAAGTGGGATAAGATGATATTCAAAATTGGAGAATTATATTAAAATTGCACATTCAACTTTTGTTTGGTAGCAATCTTTTTAAACTGTCCTTTTAGGTAATAAATGCTATGGTCTCTATTGTGCGTGTGCCTTATCTCAGAAACTCATTCTGTGTTCACCCACACCAATCCTTCCATCAGGGTCCAATCATCGAGACCTCCTACTCGTCAGTCTCTAAAGCATTTCAGAACAGTGTATGCAATGATAAATCATATTTGGAAATTATATATCAAACTTTCAACATTGATTAAAGATCATTAACTGTTTCCCTATACATTTCTAAATGTTAGTTTGTTGTGTGAAAGTAATGTTACTTCTCTAATTAAAAATAAGTCTACTATAGAAAAAGCAAAGATAATAATTCCACTAGACAATTATTTCTCCTGAAATTCCCTATGAAAAAGATATAGAACCACCTTTATCACTAAAATCTCAATTGCATAGTGAAATGTAAAAACTGATGTATGTAACTTTGAGATTGAACCCCATTACGAATTAATGCTAAATACCAGATTGAAATGCTTGATCAATTTTGTACTTTATGAATTTGCAAATTCTTTATGTTTTTTCCATTTAACTTAGTAACTTTAGTTCTGGTTGACAGGTAAAATTGCATATATTGAAAATGAACGTAGTGTGTTGATGCTTTTTGTAATGATAATAAACCATAAGTTTTAATTTTTATTTTTTAATATTTTGTTTATTTTTAATAACTATGCTTTTTGTAATAACTTCCATAATCAATTTAATCTATGTATATTACCTCAGGAAGCTACCACTTGGTAGAATTCACAAATAGCGTCAAAGTACAGTTTTCAAGATTCAGTTGCTACTTAAAAATATTGTATCTTCTCTAGTGTTGTCTAAAATTTAATATGAATAATGGTGAAAATTGTATGTATTAGTTATGTAAAGTGATGAGGAAAACACTATTTCAATCTTAAGTTATTTAGTCTAGATACAAATCAGTTCACAATTTTTACATTATAAAATTTGCTTATCTGTTAATAAAAATCACCACATAACTATCACAATTTTGTACAGTTAGATCCACATGTAAAATGTATGGATATACAAAATATGTGTGTGTATATATATAGGTATATATTGTATACAATGTTATATATAGAAATAGGCATAAGTATATGCATATAGACAATAGAAATCATTATGATGATACATAGATAAATATGCAGAATTCATTGAAACTTATGACGCTGGTTCCTTCTTAGTGACTTCACTAAAATATACTAAAATATAAATATGATTTTCATTCTATTCAACCTGCCTGTGTTTTAGACTCATGTTTGTGAATTCTTAAGAAGTTGATCTGAGATGAATTCTGAAAATGCAAACCACTTCTCAGCATGGAATATTTTTTTTGGAAACTAATGCAGTTATCCTGGACTTAGACATATTTGACATAAGTATATTAATTTCATATCGTTTGTTTCCAATACTGTTGCGTGCCAAATTATTTAAAATAAGATGATTGTAGGACTGGTAGCACATATAAATATATCCAATTTTAAAGTACAATTAAAATCTAGAACTTTCAAAATGATACATTGAAACAAATGATCTAATAATGTCAGTTTATTATGTGATAACAAAGTTTTATTTACTTTTGGTCAAAAACCTTATGATTATTTTCTTACAAAGTTTTATTTACTTTTGGTCAAAAACCTTATGATTATTTTCTTACAAAAAGTCATCAGTGTAATCATTAATAAATTGTGCTTTATGGATCAAACTGCTTTCTAGTTCCCACCACAATGCTTCTTGATTCTCTCTTCTTTTACAGGACTGCTATTGCCTGTAAGGGTTGATCCATAAGGCTAGCAAGGTGCTCAAGGCTCTTGGAACAACTGGGAATGGGAAAGAAGTAGCAGAGCACCATACCTTGATGATTTCATACTATGACTAATGGATTTGACTTAGCTTAACTGGAACCCAGGTGCAGGACTCAAGAACTGACATTATTTCCTTCAAAGTGAAATTTAATGTCTGTGAAGCAAATAAGGCATTCAGAGAGAACTGAAAATAAAAGTACTTGAAAACCAGCAATAAACCCTAAGATTAAAAAAGAAAGTAAAGTAGTCACAACACCATTATTTTGTGATCTGATTACAATTTTTCTGTACTTGATTTCTCACATGAGAATCAAAATATATTTTATATGGTTTTGTCTGATATCTTTTTTGAGCCTAAGGCATAATCTTCAAACCATTATACACAATATAATACCCTATAAAATATATTTAAAAGATATTATCAATATATCTCCTACAAATTCTCTCTAACACCTTTGTGTATGATCTCTGTAAGATAAAATTCCATGTGTATGTCTTAGAGGTAACTGACTTTTGCCTCTATTTATGTAAGGTTTTCTGTCTTTTTTTTTTCCTATCTCTAATCTGTCTAGATATGTATAAACATGCGTTTTCTTAATTTACTTTCATATTTCCTCTTAAATCTGACAAATTAGATGGATGGTTTGAAGTTGCTTTTCCAGTATTAAAATATACAACAATTTAATTTAGCTTTTTGTCAATGACATTTTATTAGTTGGCCAAAAATCTAGACAGTCTCTCCCCAAGATGTGTAGTTGGTTTAAGTAAATAGTAGACACCTTCCAAGTATAGAGAATTCTGATTTGTTACTACTTCTTTCTTCTATTTGACATATTAGTTAGAGTTTTTCTTTCCCAAATACTACCATGTATTAGGCTCTACAAAAGCATTTGAATGTTCTACATCATGGTATAAAAAAGTGAATATGACATTTTATATACAGTACTATAAGAAATTAATTGGGTACCAGAACTGTGGTATAATATAAACCTATCTTTAGACATTGTATCAATTAATCAAACATTTTAAGGCAGTGATTTATAAAAGTGACACATACATGCAAGACCATTTTATATTCATTCAACCATAGAATACTGTTTTATGGAGTATTCAGGACTTTATTTTGGGGTTTACTTTTTTCCCCCTCTATTTTGTGTTTGAATAACTCTGGAATTTGAAATATAGGTCATAAAAAGCCAACATTTTGTTATCTATTAATTTTTTATGTATTGGTTTCTTTACAGCTATAAATACCTAAATACTTGTAAGATAATTTGGGGAAGACTCCTTCAGATTTTTGTCATTGCTTTTCCAACTATACCTTAGACAGTTCTATACCTTTTTGAGCCTTTCTAATCTGTTAATTTTCAGGTTTTATTTTCTAAAAACTGTTTTTTTGCCCTCATAATTTAACTGCATATATAATGATTGAAAATAATGGAATCATATAGTGGTAGCATGTTGTATGAATAACAACATGGGTTGAGTTTCCTTTATGACAAGAAGTGTGTAAATGTCTAGTCTGAGTACTGAGAGTAGGTATTTAATCCCATAATTCAGCAAATGACAGCCAAAGCATGGGGGCATATTCTGAAAAGCCTATGTATGAACAAGTTTTACACACTCCTTGGGAATGCAAATATAAATAGGATTTTCATATTTGTAGCTAGTTTTGTTTTTTTAAAAATGTAAATAAATTGGGTCTATTAAAGAGATTTGACAATCTAATTCCTCTGAAGATAGTGGCATCACTTCAAAGAAATAGTCTTATTTATAACCATTGTCAATGGAATGAAACTGTATCCTTGGGACATAGAAGACTGATAGCATTGCAGCAATGTGATACTCTGCTGAGGGCTACAGTAAGTGGAAAAAGTCCATTATTTAAACACTTGTATTAGGCAATGTCTTGTGTGGTCACATCAACTTATTAATGAACCTGTTAAAAAGAAATATGTTGAGATCATGAAAAAAATTTCTCTAGAAATAAAGTATATATATATATAAAGTATATATATATACACACACAAGTTTATATGTATCACATATATACAACATTTGTATATAAAACAATGCAAATGTGTATAAACAAATGTATTCTATCTGTCATGTTTCTGGATTCATATAGATATATGTATATTTTTAATGTTAACTGAAAGTTGGTATGATTGTGATTCAAAGCTTGAACTCTAGCCAAATCATCTTTACCAACTAATAGTCTTGTAACTTTGGGTAAATCAATCTCTCTCAGTTTCTTCATCTTTAAAATGGAGACAATATTGCCTATATCATAAAATAAGCTTGTATCTGTAAAATGCATGGACTAGTGCTCTCAATAGTAAAGTCTATATATCAAACATGTGTTCATGCAAACTTAGAAACCACATTACAATTTAATAGTTCTTCCAGTGCTTTCAATTTTCAAGTTTAAGTAACAAAATTTATTTCATAGCTTGATAGAATTTGTCATTTTGATCCTGTACCAGTTATCTATGCTGTGTAAATGAAGTTCATGGTAGAACTCCTAAAGCTGATAGAGAATCTCATCTCTTATTATGTTCACCCACGAACAAACACAGGCACCCTGTCAACAGGAAAACAATTACTATGGTCGCCTCTTTTCAAAACAACATCTCCATGTCTGTGTTGAATTCAATAATATGGTTACTTTAAAGGGTACAGAAGACAAGGTATTTTCAATGCTAGAAATAGTATACTTCATGACAAATTCTAAAATGTTCCTGTAGCCTTATGAAATGGCATTCTCTTGTATTCCTAGTGGCAATTTCTGATATAACCCACTGCCACTGTGACTGCCAGTACATGGTAGTGAACTTGATAACATTTCTGCTTTCATTTCAACTCTTGATTGGCCTTTAGCAGTCAGAGTAAGTGAGGCTGTCATTCTATCTCCCATCCTTATGAAATTGAATTTTATGAAAGAGATGTAACCTAGAGTTTGAAAGTTTTGATTGACATCTTCCATATGGTTGCCTAGCTATAGCCAAAGAACAGGGTTCTGAAACCTCTATCAGTGCTTTCATTTAAGCAGGGGAAGGAAGACAAGAAGGAAAGGAGACAAGGAATTCAACAGTGTAGGAGTCTATGACATCAGTTTCTAGTCCCTGCAACAGTAGGCATGCTTCCATTTCCAGTCCTGTTAATTAGATAGCCTCTGCTTTTAACAAGATACGCTTGACAATGGTGATGATATAATTCTTTGTTTTGAATTCAAAAAATAATAATCTATACAAAAATAAGCAAGTATTTATTTGGGCCACACTGCACACTGCATAGATATTACTTCTCTGATAATGATATATGAGACATGTTTGGGATTTTATCAGCTTTTCAGAAAAAAAAAAGTATATCTGCATTTTTACCTAGTTGACAAATTTCAAATTCTCCAGATGGCAGGTTTAATATGACTGTGCTGTTAAAAAATAGCAATAGAGTTTTCTCTAGAGAAAAGCCAGTTGCTTTGAGAAAGCAATACCATATGATACATGAAAATAAGAACATTGCAAGCTATTTTTGTTATTTGGCTTTTACCAAGCTCTCGATGAATAAAAAATCAGTACTGAACAAATAAATGATGCTGACGATGAACTTGCAACTTATTCTTCCCAATTCCTAAAGTCCATTTTTAAAATGCAGTCAACCCATCTGTCATCTGCTTTTCTATGCAATGGTAATGAATGATAGACACATTGTGATGTTTTTATTTGTATACACTTGGAGCAGGAACAGTAGGCAATTTGCAAATGGATCAGAAGTAGATATATTGATTCCAGGGAGGGGTATACACATGGGTACTCTTGGGAGTTTTGAGAATTACTGCCTTTATTCAGATAGTAGCATCCTCATCATATCCATCCATCTAATTCTGTCAGTCAATTTGGAAATTGTCTTATTCATTTCATCGTAGAGTCCCAGTCCTAACCCCACACTAGTGATTCACAAGGTGCTTTCCACTGTTCAGTAATTACAATAAATGTCAATTCTTATGGAATACATGATCTGAAAGTCCAAGGCCTTGGTCTTCTAAACATTAGATATATTATTTCATGCTAGAAGTCTTAACCTATTTTTGTATTAGTTTGATCTTAAATGACTTAAGTCTCTGTTGTGGAGATACTGGAAATTCAAGGTTGAATGGATACATTAAACTTTCTAACTCATGTCTGCCCTGTTTTGAGTGTGCCACGAAGCTACCAACAACAGCTGTCAGTTTGATGGGTTCTGATTCTGCAGGGAAGTTGGATTTCTACTGAGTAAAATTACAGACTCCGTAGAACAGCTAAAACAGTGATCTATCCACCAAGAGGACCTGGGCTGTGATCTTTTCAGCACATTTCATGTGAACATAGGGAGACTTAAATTTAATAAAAGAGTTTGGCTACTAAGGTATGAAGCCATATCACAGCACAACTCAAGACACATGCCATTTTGTTGTGACTTTGCAGGATTATTGAAATTAAATGCATTGATAGTACAAATCTTCAGCTTAATTTTTCCAAGATATCTGTCCTAATTGTAACCTAATCTGATAGGGAATGACTCATTTCAAACTGATAGAGTATGAGGGGTAATATTTATTTATGGAGTTACCTTATGGATTATTTAGTTGGTATATCATAGACCTATATATAAAGTTAGTTATTAGAGCATTGTTTTTCACCTTTAATCTTATGTTTAATATTTTATGTTTGCTTTCTTACTGAATTACAGAATTAACAATAAGGCATTTTGATGCCTTTGAAATCTGAAAGGAAGCCCATGTGGATCTAGTGCTGGCACACCTTGGATATACCATCAATGCAGTTGCAGACCTCCAACAAAGGAGATAGTGCAATAAAGTGATTCATAGGAATTTTCAGCTGAGTGCTTAAAGGTTATTTTTACATTACATTATAATCTATTAAACACACAATAGTGTTAGATCTTAGAAATATGCACATCTTGGTAAAAGTACTTTATTGCTGAATATGCTGACCATCATCTGAACCTTACCTCCATGTTGAGGGCTACTAATTATCAGGCTGATGCTGACTCAAGGTTGGGTGGTTGTGGTAATTTATTAAAATAAAACAGCAATGGTGTTTATCACATTGACTCTTTTAAGAAAGATTTTTCTTTCCCATGTAATACTTTTTGATAGCAATTTACCCACACTATGTCTTCTTTTAAACTTGGAATGAATTCTTCCAAGTTCTGCTGCTGCTTTATCAAATAAACCTTGTATAATAACTATTCTAAATCATCTGTTGTCTTTTCAGTAATGTCCACCACATTTTCACCTGCAATAAATTCCATCTCCAGAAACCACTTTCTTTGCACATCCTTAAAAAAGTCACTCCTCATCTGTTCAAGTTGTATCAGGAGATTGCCACAGTTCAGTCACCCTTTCAGGTTCTATTTCTAATTCCAGTTCTCTTGATATTTCTACTACATTTGCAGCTACTTCCTTGACTGAAATGTTGACCCTTCCATGAGGATTAGACTCAACTTCTTTCAAACTCCTGTCAGTGTTGATTTTCTGATTTCCAGGAATAAGTTCTAAATGGCATATAGAATGGTCAGTATTTTCCAACATTTTCCATTAGCACAGCTCAGATCCATTAAAGGACCTACCTATGACAGCTTCAGCCTTCCTAAATGTATTTTTTACATGTAGTATTAATTTTGCTTCATTCTTTTTTAATTGACATTATTATTATTATTATTATTATTAAATAATTGTAATGTATCGCTAGCTCCACATATGCAATTTAGTGATTCAGTAAATTTATGTATGTATTACAAGATGATAGCCCCATGATGTATAGTTAACATGATTCTATAGCTACAATCTTTTCTTGCAACAAAAAATTTTAAGATCTACTCTTTAGCAACATTCAAATATAATATGCAAAGCAGTATTATTAAGCATAATCAACATGCTGCATTAAGGTCCCAGAACTTATTTATTTCATAGCTATAAGTCTATACCTTTATTTTCATAACTCTTTTTGAGATTATACTGGTTTACAACACTGTATCTATACATGATTGAGGGGTATAACGATTTACACTTCTTTAGATGTGTGTTACTACCTCATACTTAACCTCTAATAGAACTTAAAAGTTAATATAATTTCTTGATCACAGAATGGATGTTGTTATAGTAGACACAAAAATAACTATGATTCTCGTTTAGAGCTCTTGAATGACCAAACAGGTGTATTGTTCGTCAGCATTAATATTTTGAAAGGAATTTTATTTTTTTGAGCAATAGGTTTTAGCAGCCTTCACATAATCAACAAACCGTGTTGTAGACAGAAGTATTGTCTTCCAGGCTTTGTCATTTCATCTGTAGATCACAGGCAGTTTAGAATTGCATTATTCTTAAAGCCCCCTTGACTTTCAGAACATTATCTTTAAAATTCCTGGATTCTTCAGTCTTTAACAAGAGAGTTGCCTGTCCTTTAGTGTATTTTGTGTTTTTATTTAATTGCAGTAATGTTGATTTATGTTGCTATTTGTGTTTGAAAGTATGGCATATTTATTTCCCTGCAGTCAGATTTTGAATTCTACAGCTATCAAAATCCTAGACAGTTTCAAGGACTATTATTTTATCTAGATCTTCTAGATGGAAGTTAGAGAGAATTAAAGAGAGTGGCACTCTTGCTTTGATTTAGGTTTTGCTTAAGGGAATTTTGTGGCAGTTTTTATCTTCTACCCAGATCATGAAAACTTTTTCCCATTAGCAGTAAGTCTGTTTAACTTTCTTACTTTTCATTTGTTCACTGGAATAACATTTTCTCTTCCCTTTGAGGACATTTCCTTTATATTCACATATGTCTTCCTGTTTAGTATAATGCCTAGATTTCAGCCTATCTGGGATTTCAATACCTTCTTCATAAACTAAAATCTCTATAGGTTTTGATTTAAAATGAGAGAATTGTGATTCTTTCACTTAAACAAAGTCACTGTAGGGTTAGTTATGAATTGGTTTAGTTTCAATGGTATTATGTTCCCACAAACAGGAAGACTCTGAAGAGAAAGGGATACAAGAACAAGCAAGTTTGTAGAACAGTCAAAACACATACAGTGTTTTTTATTGCTTTTTGTGCTATGTGTGAAAACCTAAATAATTACAATGTAGTACCAAAAATCACAGATCACTATAAAGATAAATAGCGAAAAGAAAAATGAAGTATTGTAATAACCACCAAAATGTGAAAAAGAGACATGAAATTGAGTATATACTGTTAAAGAAATGATACCAACAGTCTTGCTGGATGCAGCTTTGTCAGAAACTTCTAACTTGTAAAAAATGGTATATATGTGAAGGAAAATGCAAAGTGCAAATAAAACAAACCATGTCTCTGTTTAATTGTAAGTGATCTGTGACTAAAAACATGGATATTGAAGTTGAGATGGCTAGCGTTTCATTCTGAATCTATAATCAGTACCTTAGACAAAGAATCAATAGGTGTGTGTGTATATATATATATATATATATATATATATATATATATATATATATATGCTAGTAGTAGATAATCTTTGTAAACTATCTAAAAGTAAGAATTATAAATAACATGAAAATGTGCTTGTTAGGGTACCTATGATATGCGAAGAACTCATTACATTTTTCTTAAATTAGATACCAAGCTCATTATTTTTCTCTTTAGTTACAGTGTAAAGATTTACATTATAACTACTGAAAAATTAAATACTTAGTGAGTATAAAAACACATGTATTGACACACCCACACAATCTGACATATGAATACATGTATCAAATATGACTTGATATGCTCCGTTCAACAACAATGAAACAAAATTTTATCTGTGCAGTAGCATTAATTGTGCTACATTTAAAGACTATTTTCTACTTTTAAACCTATTATAATAGCTGCTAGTCATCAATTTGCTTTTAATCACATGAGTATTAACTATGAAATAGTTATAAATTGCTATGTAGAATGAACAGCTGTGAGAAATAATAAATGATTCTGTTATCATAACAACTTGAATATTATTAGCTGGAATTTTTAGAGCTATATATAAGCAGCATTATTATACAAAATAATTATAAAAGTGGTAAAAATACTATTTGACTCTTATGTGGATCAATTAATTAGCCCTATTACTTCAACCTCCAGAATATATGATCAACTATGTATGTCAGTAAAACTGTTAAGACATACTATGCACTGCTTCAGTTATACAGCATATAAGAAAATACTGCATTTATTCTATAACAAACATGCTTGAATGCTTGTTTTTATTTAGTTCCTTTGAACTTATGCCATTGCCCCCTGTATTTTCTTGAAAATCTTTACTGAGCTAAGCTATATAATGAGAAAGAGTTTTTAAGGTAAATGTTGATTTACTGGAGTTAAAAGATGGGGATAGAGAAGGAAAAAACAGGGGAAATGTTTTCAGTCTCTTTTTTTGTCTTTTAAACCATCCCTGTATTAGACTAGATATGCAGTACATTGATTAAGGCAAAAAAAAAAATTAAAAAGAACCTCCTCTGAATAATTTTGGTTATCTATGGCTGCCATGATATTATTTATATCTTTGACTGATAAAATAAGTTATATTTGATCACCTCTAACTGAAACTCTATCAAGAATATAAGTCAGACTGATATTTGTATTAAAATACCAGTGTCCAAATTCGTTATACTTTCTTGAAATAAGATCTGATTATATCAGCATTATCGTAAAAACAACTGATGCATTTTTATAAGTATCTATGTGTATTATTTAGTCACCATGAGTCTTAGGATCTATCTATTCTAATAGTCCCATTTTATAGATGAAGTAACTGAGATTCCCAGAAATTAAATGACCTCCTTTGTTTACATGTTAGAAATCAACATGATTTTTAATTTGAAAGCAAGTTCTTAACTATGATGGCATGTTTACTTTTGTTATAACAACTGGAACTATAAGAATCAGATATCATTTTAAGTGATATTTGCTTTTATTGCAGTTCATTCCTTGGTTTAATTTCAAATAAAAACAATTATGTGGAACAAGAAAGAAAATCCTAGTAATATAAAATATTGTTATTGATTATCCATATTTTTCAAAACTCCTTAGAATTTTATTTTATTACCTCTTATGACCATGCATCATATATGTCAATCCATTCATACACACATACACATGCACATATACATTTAAACAATAAGTTACTCAAGAGTGATCAAAATTATTTAAAGCTTTATGATTGGCTTTATACCCATCTTACATGTGTTATTATTACAGACCTTGCTTTAAAGTCATGTCCTCATTTCATATATGAATCAGATTTCTTGGTGAGATAAAATAAATTTGTCTCTATATAGCTTTTGCATTTAAAGTTTAAAAGCTGATGCATATGTTCTCACTCATATAGTCTATGATGAAAACAAAGCATATTCAGAGGAGGACATCATCAATCATATCTGTACAATTTTGCTTTGTAATATTGTGATATATCAACAAATAAGACCTCAATGCCTCAATAACAGTAAAAAGAACCATAATCCCACTAAAGTTTTGTTTTTGTTTTTGTTTTTTTTAGCTTCCCATGGGATTGACTTAAAAATACAAGATACCAACACAGAGCATCCTTCCAGATTCTGGAACAGATTGCTTATAGTGTGTTGTAGATTACAGTGTATTGTAGGAAACTGGTTAGGACGCTACATACCAAAAATGTGGATGAGATCAAGCATAAGATTCAACAAAGGGGCAGAATAAATACAGACATAAAATTAACAACTTTACTAACTGGGAGACAAAAAAGAAACAGAAAGTGCTATCCCAGGGAAGAGAAACAGGAGAAAATGAATTCAGATGAATTCAAAGCAAGATCTCATGAGAGGGACAGTTTGCCAAAGGTGAACGGTTCTTTTTTTTTAATTAATCATTTAGTTGTTTGTGCATATATATATATATATATATATATATATTCTATGACATGTGTTTGCATGTATATATATATATATATATATATATATATATATATATATATATTCTATGACATTATTGCATTGCCCAGGGTTCTCCCTCTACCTTATCACCATGAACTTATCATCTTGATCTTCTTGTGTGTGATCCTTCCCTGATTTCACTCTCTCCCTTCTCCTCCCCCCCCCGCCCTTCCCTAGCTGATTACCCCAGTTCTGTTGTTAGCTTATTTGATGTTTTCCATCCTTTTGTTTGTTATTCCTGTATCCATTGGTGAGACCATTGGTGAGACCATATGGTTTCTACCTTTTTCTTTCTGACTTCTTTCTGCTAATATAATTCCCTCTAGATTCATCCATCTATCACATATGTGCCATATTTGCCAATTTTGATTTCAGACTAATATTCCATTTTGTAAATAAACCACATCTTTTTCAATTGTTAATCAGTTTTGGGGCATTGGTTTGTTTCCATATCCTGGCTATTGTAAATAGTGCTGCAATAAACATTCAAGTACAGGTGTC